>JAPXFY010000032.1:9836636-9856636 GCA_030674185.1 Monoplex corrugatus | reverse complement strand
CTGAAATGTGGTTTCTAAGAAGAACGCTGAGAGTTCCATGAACAGCAAAGAAAACAAACGAGACAGTCTTGATGGAGGCAGACACAAGAAGATCATTGATAAGAAAGATTAGGAAAAGAAAGGCAACATTTACAGGCCATTTTATGAGGAAAGGGGAATTTGAGCACCTGATCACAACAGGAAAGCTGGAGGGAAAGAGAGCACGAGGTAGATCCAGGGAGAAAATATTGGACGGACCTGCAGGGTGGCTGAAGATGGAGAAGGTGGAAGATGTTCTTGCGGCAACAAGGGATATATGCATATGGAGGGCCACGATCGCCAATGCCATGAGGCAGGGTACATTATAATGATGATGGAATCAGCTGACGACGCGCGCTGGCTGGAACTTGGTCTGATCCGGCGAAGGAGTATGCATTGCTGTCCACTTACGGTGCTGCTGCTGTTCACATAAGGGGTTCACAAACGTCGTCATACACGTATCAGAGAAATCTTAGCTGGGAACAAGCAAAACCAACAAGAAATGAATGTTGCAGGTATGGTGCGGGTCCCAGCGTCCTGAAGCCATGATCAAACAACTACGAACTCGTCCACACAGTCCGGATCGCTTCAGGTCAGTACAGCACAAATGCAAACATGAGGGGATGGGGGAAGGGTGTGTGGCAAAACAGCACAAAAGCATTGAAAAATTATGGCAAAACAGTATTAATATATTGAAAAAAGCAGCAACATTGCATAAATGCTTTACAATGTGTGGCAAAACAGCACAAATACATTGAAAAAAAAATGCTGCAAACCAATACTAATGTATCAAAAATGCAGGCAAAACGGTAATAATGTTTTTAAAAATGTGGCAAAACAACAAATGTAACAGAAATTGATTGGAAAAAATGCGGCAGAACAACTAAAATGAGAAATGCAGTTAATGCATTGAATGAAGCGGCAAACCAGCACAAAGGCATTGAAAAGATACGGCAAAATAGCACAAATGCATGGGAGAAAATGTGGCAGAAGAGCACAAATGCATTGGGAAATTACAGCAAATAGTACAAATGCATTAAAAGAATATGCGAAAGCAGCAAACATGCATTGAAAAAATGCGACAAAACAGTACGAATGCATTGAAAAAATACAGCAAAAAAGACAAAATGAAAGAAAAAAGAATAAAGATCATTTACGAAGGGTATATGCTGCAGTTGAAAACAATCAAAAACAAAACTAAACAAAACAGAAAACCGGACAAACTACAAAAAGGAATGTTCCATGTGCTTGACTGAGGTATATTAAAAAGAAAAGTCATTGTAGCACGTGCATTCTGATCTTTGTAACCTTTGCCCTGTCAGTGTGACCTTAGGCCGGAGCGCGAACAGACTTCCGTAGAAACGGTGATGCGTATGTGGTTAGTTGTTCTTTCAGGGTATCTTCACATTGTTTGCTCCAAGTTATTGGCTCAATCAACTTTTGGATCATTCAAAATCGTTTCTTTTTCTTTTTGATATATTAATCCGTTAAAATCTTTGTGTGAGTGGTAATAACACAAAATGTAATGTATTAATAATGGTCTGTCCTATAAACTATAGGCTTTAATGTTTGTGCTGCTTTCGTTTCTCAACAGCATAAAATTTTACTGTGAGAAAAATGTTTTTGAGAAAGTCATTTCTCTTTCTTCTTCTTCTTCTTCTTCTCCTCCTCTTCCTCCTTCTCCTCCTCTTCCTCCTCCCCTTCCTTCTTCTTCTTTTTCTTCTTCTTCTTCTTCTTCTGCTTCTGCGTCTGCTTTTTTCTTCTTCTTCTTCTTCTTGTCCTCCACCATCTTCTCCTCCACTATCTTCTTTTTTTCTTCTTATGCCCATTCTCCTTTTCCTTCTTCTCTCTAGACCCCCCAAAGAGTCATAGGGTCACCACATTTAAGAACCGTTCAACAGATTTCTCAAGCTTGGTCGACTGTGTGCCAAAGCTTGGGTCTCAGGAAATTGTTTCACTGTCCATATCATTTTGACTGTCTCCCTTTCCCTTTCCCTGCCTCAACAGTTCCCTGAAGGACTGAGTTAACGTGACCATTGGATCTTGTTGCATGGTCATACCAATGTAGAGTTCTTTTCTCGATTGATGCGTGGAATCCAAAACAAGTGTGACTGCCCGCGTTCAAGCAAAGAGAAACCAGAAAAAAAACACGAAAGAAGAATACGAACGCGTATTTAATACAACAAAACAAAACAGGCGCAAATTTCGGCCAACTGGCCTTTGTCAAGCGTAAGATTACAAATAAACAAACACTAGATGTAAAAATAAATTGAGAAAAAGACTGAAACTTCCGTAGTCTTTTTCAAGTTAAATAATGTGTTTTTTTTTTATGGCTTGTATGTGCTTGTGCAATGACGCATTGAGACTGATGGCGGAGGTTTTAACAAAAAGACTGAAAGCTGGGCTCATTGTTTTGCTAATTTCAGAATTAAAGTGTTTTGGGGATTTATCAATGATGGACATTTTTTGTTCTAATCGTTGTATATGGGCTCTCATAATTTGCCTGCTTGCTTTTAGTAAAGTGTGTTTGGTAGACTGCAACAAAACAATGAACCCAGCTTTCAGTCTTCTTGTTAAAACCACCGTCATCAATCTCAATGCGTCATTGCACAAGCACATACAAGCCATAAAAAACAAAAAACAAAATATTTAACTTGAAAAAGACTACGGAAGTTTCAGTCTTTTTCTCAATTTTTTTGTATCTAGTGTTTGTTTGTTTGTAATCTTACGCTTGACAAAGGCCAGTTGGCCGAAAATTTGCGCCTGTCTTGTTGTGTTGTATTAAATACGCGTTCTTATTCTTGATGCGTGGAAGTTTTTATATGGTCCAGTGTGCTGCTTGATGGTTTGACACGCTTGTTTATTGGTGGTGTGATCAGTGTGTCTAATGTTCAGTATCATGCGATAATATCACAATTCCATGGCTTGGCGTACAAGTGAGTGGAAAGTTGTTTATATTATTGTTTGCATGAAAAGGACGTCATTAGAAAGGTTTGAAGATCAGGTGTTCCTTGTTTGCTCTGACTAAATAACTGGATGTGAACGGTTTGAAGATCAGGTGTTCCTTGTTTGCTCTGACTAAATAACTGGATGTGAACAGTTTGAAGATCAGTGTTCCTGTTTGCTCTGACTAAATAACTGATGAACAGTTTGAAGATCAGATGTTCCTTGTTTGCTCTGACTAAGTAACTGGATGTGAACGGTTTGAAGATCAGGTGTTCCTTGTTTGCTCTGACCAACATAATAACTAAGTAACTGGATGTGAACGGTTTGAAGATCAGGTGTTCCTTGTTTGCTCTGACCAACATAATAACTAAGTAACTGGATGTGAACGGTTTGAAGATCAGGTGTTCCTTGTTTGCTCTGACCAACATAATAACTAAGTAACTGGATGTGAACGGTTTGAAGATCAGGTGTTCCTTGTTTGCTCTGACCACATAATAACTAAGTAACTGGATGTGAACGGTTTGAAATCAGGTGTTCCTTGTTTGCTCTGACCAACATAATAACTAAGTAACTGGATGTGAACGGTCTGAAGATCAGGTGTTCCTTGTTTGCTCTGACCAACATAATAACTAAGTAACTGGACGTTCCAGGGTGATCGGGACGCTGCAGAACCAAGACGTGTTCTCCAAGGCCTTCAACTGTCCCCCCAACTCCTACATGAATCCACCTGCCAAGTGCTCCATCTGGTGACCTCACAAGCCAACCCTCACCTGGCATTCAACTGACCACCCAACCCCTCAACTTCTACACGACAACCCCCTCCCCAACACCTGAAAAGTGACTTCACCTGGCCCCTCCCCAACTTGTACAGGAACCCTGCCTGACAAATGCTCCATTTGTTGACCTCGTAGCTCACCCTATACCTGCCGACACCCTCTCCCATTGGCTACCTTGTGGTCGAGGCGTCTGGCGGTTGGCTGGAATTGGGCATCCTTGTGGGCCATCTTGTTTGTGATTCACCTCAACTTGTACAGGAACCCAGCTGAAGAGTGCCTCCTCTGGGAACTTCAGAACTTACCCTCACCTGCCCTCCTCCCATTGGTTGCCCTTTGAACGAGGCGACCAGCCATTGGCTGTAACTGGACGAACGTTGGTGGTCATCTGGTTTTGAATATGAATATCTCCTGTACCCCAACTTCTACAGAAATCCTCCTGAGAATTGTTTCGTCTCACACCTCACTTCTGACACTCTAAGGGAACCAGGCCGCATCTAGGTAACTTCAGAACTTACCTTCACCTGTCCATCTCCCATTGGCTGCCATCTGGACGAGGCGACCAGCCATTGGCTGTGATTGGACAAACGTTGGTGGCCATCTTGTTTTGAATATCTCCTCCACCCCAACTCCTACAGAAATCCATCTGAGAATTGTTTCATCTCATACCTCACTCCTGACACTCTAAGGGAACCAGGCCGCATCTACGACCTGACTCATGGATGACCTTCTGCTGTGGCCATTTTTTTGGTCTCAAACCTCACCGTCACCTGGCCTTCAACTGTCTCCCCAACGTCTATAAGAACACATCTGGCAAATGTTGTATTTGGTGACCTCATAATCCACTGTCGTCTGGCATTCAACAGCTTTCCCCAGTACCTTAATTCCTACAAAAAAAAACCCATCTGACCTCATAATCGTCCCTATCCTGAAAAATGTTTCATCTAGGTGACTTTACTTGGCAATCAACTGCCCCTCCCCCCCCCCCCCCCCTCCCATCAAGTCTTACAGAGAAATTTCTTCATCTGTTGACCTCATGATTTAGTCTCACCTGTCCCGTCTCCTGTTGGCTGCCGCCCGGACAAGGCGACCAGCCACTGGCTGGAACTGAATAACACTTGGTGGCCATCTTGTTCTAAGTAGCCTACCTCCTGCCATTCAACTGTTCCCACCAAGTCCTACTCGAATACTCCAGCTGACAAGTGTTTCGTTTGACTTCGTAATCGTTAGCATAAAATGAAATAAACTGAAATAAAATAAAACAAAATAAAATAGACAAATAAAATAAAACAAAATAAATGAAATAAAATAAAATAAATAAAATAAAATAAAATAATAAAATAACATAACATAACATAACATAACATAACATATCATAACATAACATAACATGACATGACATGACATAACATAACATAACATAAACATAACATAACATAACAAAACATTACATAACACAACATAAAACTGATTTGAAATGAAATAAAACAAAATTACAAGAAAATACAATAAAGTAAAATAATCGCTAGCAAAAAGACAAACAAACAAACAAACAAAACAAAACAAAACACAAAATACACTTTGGGAAACAGCCGAACTACAGAAGGTACTCAGAAGAGAAGTCTCCACCAGGCAAGCGTTTTTGTGCTGAACTCCTAACATCAAGGAAACCAGACCACATTTTAGGTTAGGAGTCCTGGTTGCCCCTCTGCTGTGGCCATTTCCTTCTGCTTCATCTGATTTGACTTAACTTGGCTTTCAATTGCCTCCCTCCCCCATCCCACTCCTTTTCATTCAACTGACCCTGGAACCCACCTGGCAAATGCTTCATCTGTTGACCTTATAACTCAGCCTCACCTGTCTACAGTATCTCCCAGTGACTGCCTTCTGGACGAGGCGACAAGCAGATGGCTGGAAGTTTACAAATTTGGGGGCCATTTTGTTTTGAATACCCCCCACCCCCCTCTACCTGACTGCTACAGGAACCCACCTGAGAAGTGCTTCATCTGGTGACCTCACAACTCTCTCTCTCTCTCTCTCATTCTCTCTCTTTCTCTCTCTCGCTCTCTCTTTCTCTCTCTCACTCTCTCTCTCTTTCTCTCTCTCACCTAGCATTCAATTGTCCCCCACCAACTCCTACACAAACCCTCCTCCATCCACCTTACAAGTGCTTCATTTGACTTCTTCATTGGTAGCAACAACAACAACAAACAATTTCGGGAGAACTGGACAGCAGAAGGTCTGCAGAGGAGAAGCCTCCATCAGACAAATGTCTTCGTCCTGAACTCCTGACACTAAGGAAACCAGGCCACATTTAGTTTAGGAGTCCTGGATGCCCCTCTGCTGTGGTCATTTGTTTCTGCTTCATCTGGTGACTTAACCTGGCTTTCAATTGCCTTCCTCCTTCCCACCCCATTCTCTTTCACTCAACTGATACTGGAACCCACCTGGCGAGTGCTCCACCTGTTGACCTCACAACTCAAGCCTCACCTGTCTATCTCCCACTGGCTGCCTTCTGGACGAGGTGCGAAGCCTTTGGCTGGAACTGAACAACCCTTGGTGGCTATCTCGTTTTGAATTCCCCTCTCCAACTTCCCAACTTCTACAGAAACCCACCTGGCAAGTGCTGCACCTGTTGACCTCACAACTCAAGCCTCACCTGTCTATCTCCCACTGGCTGCCTTCTGGACGAGGCGAGAAGCCTTTGGCTGGAACTTGGACAACTCTTGATGGCCATCTCGTTTTGAATACCTCAAACAAAGAAGGCGGTAGTTCGGACAGTCTACCTCTTGACCGCTCAACCGGCTTTGGCTGGTAGGACATTCTTTGTGGTTAGTGCTGAGGTGACTTTTTTTTGGTTTCAATGTTTACCTTGCTTGGTGAAGTTTCTACAATGCTTTATCTGTTGTGGTGTGGTCTTCTTCCACCTCATTCCCCCGAAAGATTTGACAGTGTTGGGACATTGTTTTTTGTGACCGTTATGATGTGTCTTCATGTTTAACCTAAGTGGTCCACTCTCTACCAATTTCCCTCCCCAACGAATTTTGAGTGGTAGTGCATTGTTTATAGTATTGATGTTATTTAGTACCTGTGAGGTTTCTGTCTGTTTCATAGTCGATGGCGAGGTTTCTACCACCTCACCCATGTTAAGTTTGCGTTTTTGAAACAAAGTTTATACATGTAGTAAGCGGTGATGTTTCTACTCGCTTGTCTTTTGCGATGAGATCTATGTTGCCTCACCTTCCGCCGAGCTAAGGCTGATGGGGCGTGTGTGTATATTTGATGATGATGGTTCTAGATGTTTTTCTTTAGTTGTGATTTCTCCACCAGTTTACTGTCCAACCATTTTACAATTATGGAAGACTGTTTATCGTTTAGTGTTTACGCTATTTATCTGAATGTTTTATCTTTAGTGGTTAACTCTCTACCATCTCACTCCCCAATAAGCTTGGGATGGTGGAGCATTGTTTGTGTTTAATAGTGTTGTTTCTGGGTGTTTTATCTTTAGCGGTGATTTCTCTATTATTCAGCACCCCCAACGAGTTTAGGATTGTGGTATATCGTTTATATGAAATGTTAAGGTTATTTGTCTAAAATTTAATGTTTCATTTTCAGTGGTTTCGCTTCTACCATCTCACCCTCCAACAAAATTTACAGCTCTGTGTCAATGCTTATTGTTGAGTGGAGATCTCTACCAACTCACCTCACTATGTTTTGACGTGTTTTATCTGTAGTTGTGCTGTCTCTATCATCTTGTCCAAGGAGTTTAGGATGATGGAACATTTTTCATGTTTAATGATGTTTCTAGATGGTTATCCATACTCTCTACCATCTCAATCCCCAACGAGTTTACGATCATAGTATATTGTTTTTATTTAGTGTTAAGTTTACTGATCTAAGTGTTTTATCTTTAATGGTTAAATCGCTACCATCTCGCTCACCAAGTCGTTTACAGTACCGTAATCAGGCATCACTTATTGTAAGCAGAGGTCTCTACCAAGCGTAGGCTGACGGCACACTGTTCATTTTTCGTTGTTTTTTTACGTGCATTATCTGTAGTGGTGCGATTTCTACCATGTCCATATCCAAGTTTAAAACGATGGGACATTGTTTAAATTTCGTGGTGTTGTTTCTAGATTGTGTATCTTTAGCGGTGATTTTTCGACCACTTCACTCTCTAACGAGTTTACTTACGATTATGGTATGTTGTTTATGTCTGGTGTCAAGGTTGATTATCTAGAAAAGAGACTTATGAAACAATAAACTGATATCACCACAATAATAAAAACTTTAAGATGGGCAGTGAAGAGGATTGTTTTTAATGTTGCTGGCTGGTACTGCATTCGAGATGTCAGATCTTGAGACCAAGGCTCTATCCAAAGTGAAACGTATTAGCTCGATTGGGGAACTTATCACACACCTAAAAATGTTTTTAGAAAAAGGAAAGAAAAGCTCCAGGACATGTTGCAGTACCTAGCCAGACCTTGACCACACTTTTAAGACTATAATAAATTGCTTGCACACAACTTACATCCCATCTTGTGACTCATTCAGTCACATTTTGACACGCTGTAACTATGGTGCTGTTTATTGAGAGATGATGGTGGTTGTGGTGGTGGTGCTTGAGGTGGTGGTGGTGGTGATGCTGCTGCTGCTGCTGATGATAATGATGATGATGATGATTTGAAACAGAGCCAACGTAATGTTTTTTACTCACAAATATCAAAAATATAACAAAGATGTTGGTTTACAAGTCGTTTGTATCTGTAAAACCTGTGACTTAAAAGTGAATCCCCACGAGGATGCCAGGGAGCTCTTTCACTGTAAATAGTATCCCCGCCTACTGGAAATCATTTGCTAGAAATGTCCTCTTTTCTGTCACGCTTTCTGTTTCTGCCTTGCTCTTTTGCTTTCTGTATTCTCTTCTTTCTCAATTTCTTCTTTGCATGTTCATATACCTTTACATGTATGCTTTTCATAAAGCCTAACATACTTCTCAGTTAGGATTGATAAACAAATGAGTAGGCCCCTACGTATATTTTAATAATGTATTATCTCTAAGGAAATGTGAACAGCTTAGTAGCAATTCTAGGAACCATAGGTCTGGGTTGTTGTTTTTTCACGTATATTTTTGTGTAGGTAGTTACGTTTATGCATTTGTGTTCAGGTTTGTTGTTGTTGTTTTAAATCCATCAGGTAATAAACTGAGTGGAACGGCCAGCGCTAGAGGCATATTCTTAGATTTATTTGCGGGAACGCAAATATATGTGTACTTAATTTTTTCAAGTTTATTTTTTTTAGTACCATCAATGTGTTTAGATGTGTGTGTTTTATTTTAAGTTATAGCCCTGATGTGGCTCTGAGCGATTGGCTGGGCTTTAAATGATAATACTGGTGGAGTTTTATCAAATGAATGACGTATCCGTTTGTAGATTACTTTTGTGCACACTTTTTCGGTGTCTTGCCAAAAGATTGGATTCGGAGTTTGGTGTTTGTTCAAGAGAGATTCATCGCACTCAGACAATTCCATATACGCTCCACCCAAATCTGTCAGCAGTTAATTTGGTAGACTCCCTAAGCCTGCGCAAAACCCTATGGATTTTGGTTCAAGAGAGAGAGCACAATTCCATATACGCTCCACTCAAAATCAGACAGGTGGTATCAGACAGAGTTTTTGCAAAACTGTATGTGTTGGCAGTTTCAGTTTCAGTTTCTGAAGATGAGGTCTCCGCGCTCGGAATGAATTCCATATGCACTAACGTCACAGGTGCCATGTGTATGGGTTGCAAGATCTTGTAATGGGGAAAGTTGGAGGTGGGGGTGGGGGTGGGTGGGGCTGCTCGGTTGATGAAGAGCTGTGGACTCAAGATCTGATGTCTTGAGTTCAACCCCAGTCCTCAATATACAAACTGGCCTACTCGCTGACCACTTTAACCCTTTGACTCCTGCACCCTGCCCACCGCCATCCTGCATTGTCAACCATGATGGTAAAGCAAAAACTTAACCCTACGACTCCCTGTCCCTATCCTGCATTGTTAACCTTGATAATAAAGCTAAATATTAACCCTATGGCTCCCTCTTCCTAACCTGCATTGTCAACCATGATAGTAAAGTAAAAACTTAACCCTTTGACTCCCTGTCCCTACCCTGCATTGTCAACCATGATAGTAAAGTAAAAACTTTAACCCTTTGACTCCCTGTCCCTATCCTGCATTGTCAACCATAATAGTAAAGTAAAACCTTAACCCTTTGACTCCCTGTCCCTACCCTGCATTGTCAACCATGATAGTAAAGTAAAAACTTTAACCCTTTGACTCCCTCTCCCTATCCTGCATTGTCAACCATGATAGTAAAGTAAAAACTTAACCCTCTGACCCCCTCTCCCTATCCTGCATTGTCAACCATGATAGTAAAGTAAAAACTTTAACTCTTTGACTCCCTCTCCCTATCCTGCATTGTCAACCATGATAGTAAAGTAAAAACTTTAACCCTTTGACTCCCCCTTCCTACCCTGCATTGTCAACCATGATAGTAAAGTAAAAACTTTAACCCTTTGACTCCCTCTTCCTACCCTGCATTGTCAACCATGATAGTAAAGTAAAAACTTAACCCTTTGACTCCCTTTCCCTATCCTGCATTGTCAACCTTGATAGCAAAGCAAAAACTTAACCCTTTGACTCCCTCTCCCTATCCTGCATTGTCAACCTTGATAGCAAAGCAAAAACTTAACCCTTTGACTCCCTCTCCATATCTTGCATTGTCAACCATACTAATAAAGTAAAACATTAAGCCTATGACTCCCTGTCCCTATCCTGCATTGTCAACCTTTATAGTAAAGCAAAAACTTAACCCTTTGACTCCCTCTCCCTATCCTGCATTGTCAACCTTTATAGTAAAGCAAAAACTTAACCCTTTGACTCCCTCTCCCTATCCTGCATTGTCAACCTTTATAGTAAAGCAAAAACTTAACCCTTTGACTCCCTCTTCCTACCCTGCATTGTCAACCATGATATTAAAATAAAAATTAACCCTTTGACTCCCTGTCCCTATCCTGCATTGTCAACCATGATATTAAAGTAAAAACTTAACCCTTTGACTCCCTCTCCCTATCCTGCATTGTCAACCATGATAGTAAAGAAAAAAACAACCCTATGACTCCCTCTCCCTATCCACCAGATTCCTGCAGGAAGCTGGTAGATAGGGTGTGGGAGTCAAAGGGTTAACCTTTTTGCAGTTGGTGGCTAGGGTGCGGGAGTCAAAGGGTTAATGTGCTAATCACTCTGATGGCGTCGGCATTTCATAGGTCCTTTTCCCCTCTCTTTCGTTTCAAGACCTTGCCAGGGTTTTACACAGGATCTAAAAGTCAGCAGTGATTTTCTTGATGCTGAGGAAACGCTGCACATCTCCAAGGCTAGCTCTGCCTTTGGAAGACTGACCAAGAGGCTATGATAAGACCATGGTATCAGCCGGTCACAAAGTTTGCTATGTACAGAGCAGTGGTTTTGGATGTCCTGCTGCACTGCTGCAAGACGTAGACTGACCATCAACAGCACATTCGACAGCTGGAACAGTTCCACCAAAGATGTCTGTGTATGATTTGCAACATCACTTGGAAGATCGAATTTCAACCTTCATTTTTTGACGAAGTGTAGCTTGTAATGGCTACCTGGTTGAACCTGGCTCTCAGTTACAAAAAAAGGCTACTTACTGCGTAGCTTTCATCGGCGATCCAGCCGACTTCTTCAGCACAACTGCTGGGTTGAGAACTGGCTTCAGTGCGCACCGCCGTGAGCGAACTCACGACAGTGCGACTGAATAAGTGAGAAGTGTAGCTTGCCATGTCTTCAGTGTCTCTTCATCACATGCTGACTTCGTTGAACAGGACACGTTTTCCATATGGAAGACAAAGGGCATCCAAAAGGTGTTTTTGTGTGGAGAGCTGGAGTGTGGATACCATGACCAGGGAAGACCACTAAAGCCATACAAAGATGCTCTGTAGACTAATCTGGTTGATTGATTGATTGATTTGGTTCAACTTTTACGTCGACATCCACCTCAGATGATATAACCGACGGGGATAACCATCCCAGGGAAATGGGGGAAGTGGGGAAAGTGGGACCTATCTAATTCTATACCGACACCACGACCAGAACAACAATGATGTTAAGATCAGAGCCTGGAATTGCTAAGAAAAAAAAAAGAGGAAACTTCTAGGGGGGTCCGGGGGCATGCTCCCCCAGAAAATTTTTAAAATCAAGACTAAAATCTGTGCATTTTGAGGCATTCTGGAGACAAATTTAAAGGCATCTAACAGACTGAAAATCACAATGAATATCAGTCAAGAGTATTTAATAAACATTGGGCACAAGATCAGGATCCATCATACACAGCAGATCGTTTCGCGCGAAAATCGTCTGCTCCACCGATCAGCTGTTTTTTTCTTCTTTTTTTTTTTAAGTATGGTCGTCGAATTTTTTTTAACGCGAAAAATATTCTTTTTGCGCGATTTTTTATTTTGATTTCCGCGGAAATCCTCGTTTCCGCGACGAATTCCAGGCTCTGTAAGATGGGACCATGAGAAGGCCAGTTTTAATGTAGCACACCCTGGAATTTGAACCCACAACTATTAGCATGTGAATGCGACGCTCAAACCAGCTGAGCTACTGGGGCCCGCAGGCCAATCTGAATCAGTTGTGGCACTTGTATCATCAAACATTGCCCAAGCGACAGCAATGCATGAAGGGCACCATCGCATTTAAACGGCACAGAACAGCTGCTTTTCAACAGAAGAGGGACTGGCGGAAGAAGAATCCATGGCCACAGGACTTTCTCAAACAAAGTGTGTATCAGAACATGTGTCTTCAGTATCAGTCTTGTATCCCACAGAAAGACTCACACCAGGCAGTAAAGGTTCAGTGCGCCTTCTGATATGTCGAATCGACGGGAGAGTCTATTATCATAAGAAGTCTGCCAAATAATTCCTGGCAGATTGAGGTAGAGCCTATAAGGAACTAGCGAGTATGACGAATCTGTTTCTTGAACACATACAAATTCAAGAACCATAAAAGAAAGAAAAAAGAACCAGAACGCGTGTTTTAATTAATACAACCAGACAAGACAGGCGCAAATTTTCGATCAACTTGCCTTTGTGAAGTGTTGACGTAAGCTTCCCTGCTGTTTCGTCCAAGTCCTTTTCTCCCACTGGACGAAGCAGCAGGGAAGTTTCAGTCTTCTTCTCCTAATTTTTGTATTTGGTGTTTTGTTCATTTGCGATGTTACGTCTACACTTGACAAAAGCCAGTTGGCCGAAAATTTGCGCTTGTTTTTTTTTCCAGGTTGTATTAAATACGCGTTCTGGTTCTTTTTTCGTGGTCTTCTGGTTCCTGTTTGCTTGAACGCGGGCAGTCACATTTGTTTTGGATTTTTACATACAAATTCGATGTTTATTCTCAATCCATTCATTTCTTTTCAAACTTAATGTAAAGTTTCTATACTATAATAAGTGTAGTTAAGCTGTTGCTTGCTTTGTTGTCAGCCTATTCAGCTTCCATTCTGTGACAGAGTTCTGTTCCACTGGAAGTCTAGCTGCCAAGGTGAAGAGAGTCATTTTGTCACTTTATTGCGACACTTTCTCTTTACTCTATTTCAAGCACAGGTTCTCACAGCAGATTCCTAGACCATTTGTCAGAGGTCTTCCTCAACAATGGATAGTCAGACCACTACTTGATTCAAGTCTTCAGCGTTTTTTGAACTTGGCCAAAGGGGAATGTTATCCTATGTATTTTTGGGTGATCCATTCACCTTTATGTGTGGGTGATTGTTTTTCTTCTGTATATAAAATTGAACTTTTGTTGTCTAAAATATAACTTTGCTGTGTGACTACCCCCCCTTTCACAAGTGTTTTATTCTTGAAACGTTGATTCTAAGGCGTGTCGTCACCCCTAAATGTAATCGTGACCCATTGGCACAAAGCCAGTGCTAACTCACTGAGTCAGAATTGCTTAGAAGTGAAAATATGTGGCGAGGGTCCGTCTGGATGATTTTCGGTTTTGAGCAGAACCACATTCCTTAAAAACCAAACTTTCGTATAAGTGTACAAAGTCAATGTAAAACTATCATCTTAATGTAAAAAAAATGTTGGCTAGGTAAAACATAGTCTAGATATAGTCTCAGGACCTGGCCAGCTTATGGGTTTATGTGAAGGCTTAAGGCTTGTGTCATGGTTATCATACACTGGCATATGTGAGGTAAAACATGGTCTAGGTAGGGCCTCAGGGCCCGGCCAGCTTATGGGTTTATGTGCAAACTTAAGGCATGTGCCATGATTACCATACATTGGCATCTGCGAGGTAAAATAACTTATGGGCTAGGTAGAAACCTCAGGACCTGGCCAGCTCATGGGTTTATGTGCAGACGTGTGCCATGATCACCATACACATGGCATCTGTGAGGTAAAACATAGTCTAGTTAGGGCCTCAGGACCCGGCCAGCTCATGGGTTTATGTGCAGGCTTAAGGCTTGTGCCATGATTACCAAACACATGGCACCTGTGAGGTAAAACATAGTCTAGTTAGGGCCTCAGGACCCGGCCAGCTCATGGGTTTATGTGCAGGCTTAAGGTTTGTACCATAATTACCATACACATGGTACCTGGGAGGTAAAACGTAATTTAGGTAGGGCCTCAGGACCCGGCCAGCTCATGGGTTTATGTGCAAACTTAAGGCTTGTGCCATGATTACCAAACACATGGCACACGTGAGGTAAAACATAGTCTAAGTAGGACCTCAGGACCTGGCCAGCTCATGGGTTTATGTGTAGGCTTAAGGCTTGTGCCATGATTACCAAACACATGGAACACGTGAGGTAAAACATAGTCTAAGTAGGACCTCAGGACCTGGCCAGCTCATGGGTTTATGTGTAGGCTTAAGGCTTGTGCCATGATTACCAAACACATGGCACGTGTGAGGTAAAACATAGTTTAGGTAGGACCTCAGGACCTGGCCAGCTCATGAGTTTATGTGCAGGCTTAAGGCTTGTGCCATGATTACCAAACACATGGCACATGTGAGGTGAAACATAGTCTAGGTAGGGCCTCCGGGTCCCGGCCAGCTCATGGGTTTATGTGCTGGCATAAGGCTTGTGCCATGATTACCATACACATGGCACCTGTGAGGTAAAACATAGTCTAGGTAGGACCTCAGGACCCGGCCAGCTCATGCGTTTATATGCAGGCTTAAGGCTTGCGCCATGATTACCAAACACATGGCACCTGTGAGGTAAAACATAGTCTAGGTAGGGTCTCAGGACCCGGCCAGCTCATGGGTTTATGTGCTGTACCAGACGCCAGGTCTGTTGAGTTCTATACAGATCACAACGCGTCATCTACTGTACTATAGGAGCACAGGACATTCCTACTGAAGGACCCAACCACCAACACAGTGCTATGGGAGGGTCGTCTGGGCTGCTTCTCACCACCCCCACCCCCCAGCATCCTCTTTCTCTGTCTGTCTGTCTGTCTCTCTCTCTGTCTCTCTTTTACGTTGTCTTCCTCAAAGGTTTCTGTTTCGTTTTGTATTTAAGACCATACAGTTTATTCTACCAAGTAGGACTATTTTGCCCGCTAGTCTTTTTTTTTCTGTTTTTGTTTGTTTGTTTGTTTGTTTTGTCTTTCTGTCTGCACAGATCATTGTAAAGGGAGACGACCCTTTTCTTTTTTTACCTCTTTTGGGGCTATTGAATTATGTATCAAAATGATCAGGAAAGATAGGCTGTTAGTTTAGAAAATGTGCATGTCTCAAACATCTATCGGACTTTTTAGGACATTTTAAGAGGCAAGAGAAATTAGAGCATCTAGTCACAACAGGAAAGCTGGAGGGAAAAAGAGCACCAGGTAGACCCAGGGAAAAAATATTGGACGGACTTGCCGAGTGGATGAAGACAGAGAGGGTGGGAAATGTACTTGCAGCGACAAAGGGTTGATTCATATGGGGGACCATGATCGCCAACGCTATGCGGCAGGGCACATGATGATGATGCATGTCTCAAAATTTTGAGTTAGCACTGATGTTGTGTTTGATGGGTCTTGACTTTGTTGTTGTATGTGATTTTTTTGTGTTTTGTTTCGCTTGGACTTGTCTGAATACATGTTAACGAGTCTTGAACTACATGTTAACATGATGCTGTCCGCTCTATGACGTGTCTTGGACAAGGAAACTTAACCCAAGATGACTTTTTATACGAGTTTGTGATTTCTTTTGCACTGTCATTTGAAAAATAAATGTTGTCTGAAACTATATATTTGTATGGTGATGATTTGTTTGTTATTGTTGGTTTTGTTTGTTTGTTTTTGTTTTGTTCTCTCTCTCTCTCTCTCTCTCTCTGAGTCTGCTGTTCGGGGCTTGTTCAAGGATTCATCGTATTTGGACAGTTCGAGATGCACGGTAGAATTGAGTTTGGTGTTTGCTCAAGAGGGATTCATCGCACTATAGGACAATTCCATATGCGCTCCACCCAAATCTGCCAGCAACTATCTGGCAGACTCCTCGAGCCTACGCAAAACCCTATGCACTGGCAAGGTCTTGAAATGGGAAAGGGACCCATGAAACACTCACACCGGTGGAAGTCAAATGTGTGAAAGTCGGACATCCAGTCAGAAGATTTTGGGTTTTATATACCTAGACACCTCAGTCTCATGGATAAAGAGTTAAACTTTCCCTCTCCCCCAGGTCAACATGTGAACAGATCTGCCAGTACCTAAGCCCCTTTCGTGTCCATACTCACGCAGAAAAAGCGATGATGGTCCTCCATATGTATCTATCCCTTGTTGCTGCAAGCACATCTTCCGCCCCATCTGTCCTCAGCCACCCTAGGGTTACCTGGTGCTCTCTTTCCCTCCAGCTTTCCTGTTGTGACCAGGTGCTCCAATTCCCCTCTCCTCATAAAATGGCCTATAAATGTTGCTTGTCTTTTCCTAATCTTCCTTATCAATGATCTTGTGTCTGCCTCCACCAAGACTGTCTCGTTTGTTTTCTTTGCTGTCCATGGAACTCTCAACATTCTTCTTAGAAACCACATCTCGGCTGCCTCAATCTTGTTCTGGCTTTGCTTGTTGACTGTCCACGCCTCACAACCATATAACAGTATCGGTTCTATATAACATTCAAGAACTATCTTCCTGATATTAATTGATAGGTATTTGTTGGTAAGAATGCTTTTCATCTTCTTGAATGCTGTTTTGGCTTGGCCGATTCTGCCGGCTATTTCTGATGTGCATCTGCCATCTGGTGAAATGATGTTCCCACTGACTATAGAACACTTATAAAGCAATGCAAGAATACTCTGAAGGCCATCCCCATCAACTGTGGCATACGTTTCAGCTTGTTTCGTTCCGTTGTTGGACACAAACCTTCCTCACTGTTGCCAGTTAACTGCTGTTCTGGTCCATCATTTGTTGAACTTTTCTAGATCATCCTGCCATCTGGTTCTCTGGCGACCTCTGTTCCTTTTTTGGCTTCGAGGGATCCAGTGCGTCACTTTGGTGGTCCATCTGTTGTCAGATCTCCTAATGACATGACCAGCCCAGTTCCATTCGTTAACAAACTGTGTCTATTATGTCTTGGACAGCTGTGGCATCAACAACCACCAAATGGGAGGACACTGCATGCAACAGAAATAGCTGGCAACAGCAGTGCACAGTCACGTCTGTTAACGCCCTATTGGTACACTCAGCCCTATCGATATATTAAGCCCTGTCAGTATGTTCAGCCCTGTCAGTGTACTCAGCCTGATCGGTATATTAAGCCCTATCGGTATACCCAGCCCTATCGGTATGCTCAGCCCTGTCAGTGTACTCAGCCTGATCGGTATATTAAGCCCTATCGGTATACCCAGCCCTATCGGTATGTTCAGCCCTGTCAGTGTACTCAGCCTGATCGGTATATTAAGCCCTATCGGTATACCCAGCCCTATCGGTATGCTCAGCCCTATCGGTATATTCAGCCCTATCAGTATACTCAGCTGATCACGCAGCGCCATATCAGGACTATAACACTTTCAAAAAGTACACCATACCTCAGCATAGAAAAAAAACTGGAAAAGAAAATTATTATAGATTTTCTTTTCTTTTAATGTTGTTTAAAGCCCAGCCAACTGCGCAAAGCCATATCAGGGCTATAACCGCTTCAAAACACACAAAACTTCAACAGGCAAAAAAATAAGAAAAGAAAATTAAGCACACATATCAATGCATTCGCGCACATAATCTAAGGACATGCCCCCAGCGTAGGACCATTCCGTCCAATTTACCGCACAGGGGAGATTTAAAAAACACACCTGAATACAAATATAAGCATACATAAGAACACCAAAACATATATAAAAACAAGCATAAATTACCTAAAATTGCTTCTGCATATCTCACCTCCTTAGAGCCAAAACTGCACTTAATACATGTAGCCAATTATCAATCCAAAGAAAAAGTACGTAAGACTTTATCGAAAAAAATACAGGTGAACGAACCATTAAAGCAGCGAGTAAGCAGAAATGACAGAAAGCAAGGCAACAAGGTAAAAACAAAGAGAGTGACAGAAAAGAGGAAATTTCTAGCACAGAATTTCCAGAAGGTGGGGATACTATTTATACTGAAAGAGCCCCCGGCAACCCAACAGGGGAAAGTAAAGATATCAATGCATTCGCGCACATGATTTAAGGATATGCTCCTGGTGTTGACTGCTCCATCCAATTTGTCACCAAGGGATTCGATTTAAAAAACAAACAAACAAACAAACCTGAATAGAAACATAAACATAACTACACAAAAGACAACATAAATACAAACACAAGTTAAAACAAACACAATAACAGAACTTCCCTAACCCTTTGATTGCAGTTGGTGAATATGGTGCAGGGGTCAAAGGGTTAAGTTTCTGCAGTTGGTGGATACAGTGCAGAGGTCAAAGGTTAAGCTTCTGCAGTTGGTGGATATGGTGGTGCAGGGGTCAAAGGGTTAATGTTTCGCTGAGCTGGAGAAAATGTCTCTAGATATTTGAGTTAACAGGAGGCTTTCAACGGTCTCATCTCCCAAGAACTTTGGAAGACATGGAAACATGAAAACACAGCATGTACATCTGCTGAAGATGGAGCATGCAGCCTATGCACAAATATAATGCCTGCACAGTGTGATTAAAACAATGTGTGATTACTTGTTAATGAAAGAGAGAGAGAGAGAGAGAGAGAGAGAGAGAGAGAGAGAGAGAGAGAGAGAGAGAGAGAAAAGAAAAACACACACACAAAAGGAAAACTGCCATGAAAGCTTGAAACACAATAAATGAATAAATAAATACATCAATAAATAACAAGAAAATTTGAACCATACAGATCACAATGAAATAAAAAATATGCAACAAATCAATGCAAGACAGGTTAAAATTTTCAACAAAAACTGTGCCACCCTTGCAGCAAACAAGTTTGTGTGCAGTTCAGACACGAAGATAAATTTTCATGGTCACTCTTAAAACATATTTAAAAAACGGGCCAATATCACCTAAAATTGCTTCCGCATATCTCATTCCCTTGAGTCAAAAATGTGCTTAGTACATGTACCCAATTATCAATCCTAAGAAAAAGTATGCACGGATTTATAGAACACACACTGAATGAACCACAAAGGAAGAAAATGATGTGAAGAAATGACAGAAAGCAAAGGAATAAGGCAGAAACAAAGAAAGTGACAGAAAAGAGAAAGTTTCTAGTACCAGGCAATCCATTCAAGCAACAATGTGTTTTAAGGAAAAAAAATGTCGGGGGTCCAGGGGGCCACATAGACCTCTTGGTAGGGTCAAAGGGCAAAGCCCTTGGTGGGGATCTGGGGGCGTTGCCCCCAGAAGCTGAAGCATTTTAGTCTAGTAAATGGAAATTCAACCCCCTCTGGCGAAAGATAAATGAAGTATTTAAATAAAAGAAAAAAAGGGTACAAGCATTGTTAACAATGAACAAAACATGCAACTTTTCCTCATTCTCTTTTGCCTCACCTGACAAACGAAAAATTTCGTTTGATGTCCTGAGCCTGTCGTGCTGCTTTCCTTTCAGGTGATCAACCAGTGCTCGTTTACCGCCGGACTTGTATTTGATTTCCGAGCGGCAAAGTTTGCAGTATGCTTCACCTGCGATCTTCAGTTTCTTGAAGAAACGAGCGAACTTATTGCCATCGTACACTTCCTGCAGCCAGTCTCATTTCCAGTGATTTTGAGCCCTTCATCAATGTCA
>JAPXFY010000032.1:9759136-9831636 GCA_030674185.1 Monoplex corrugatus | reverse complement strand
TGCACGTCCGTCCAATATTTTCTCCATGGGTCTACCTGGTGCCCTCTTTCCCTCCATCTTTCCTGTTGTGACCAAGTGCTCTAATTTCCCTTTCCTCATAAAATGGCCTATAAATGTTGCCTGTCTTTTCCTAATCTTCCTAATGAATGATCTTCTTGTGTCTGCATCCATCAGGACTGTCTCCTTGTCAGAAGCTGGCCACCACAAACATGAAAACATCCAGCGTGCATTGTTATTGTTATTTTTGTTTAAAGCCCAGCCAACTGTGTAGAGCCACATCAGGGTTATAATCATCTCAAAACACACACTATACTTCCACAGGATAAAATGGAAAAGAAAATTAAGTACACATATCAATGCATTTGTGCCCATAATCTAAGGAGATGTCCCTGGCGTTGACCACTCCATCCAATTTATTGCACACTGAATTAAAAAAATATACCTTGATACAAATTTAAGCATAATTAAAACATATATAAAAACAGGCCTGAATTACCTAAAACTACTCCTGCATATCTCACTTCCCTAGAGCCAGAAATGCACTTAATACATGTACCCAATTATCAATCCTTAGAGACAGTGCCAAGGTGAATGGACCAGCAAGGCCTGAGCTGACAGGAAAAAATGACAGAAAGCATAGGAACAAGATAGAAACAAAGACAGTGACAGCAAAGAAGAAATTTCAAGCACAGAATTTCCAGAAGGTGGGGATACTATTTATACTGAAAGAGTCCCCGACGTCCCTACAGGAGGAACTGCATACTCACCAAAGATACAAACTGTGCAACAACAACAACACAGAGGAATGTGATCAGTTCGCTGAACAGCCAGAGTTCTCCATGCTCCATTGAAAAATCTGATTATGTGGAATGTCCTGTGAATCCAACTGAGTTTGAAGAAGAGCGCAATACACAAATGATGTACAATTCACAACCTGGCTTTGAGTGAGGGACGACCACCCAGCTGTTTACGGAGTTGAGTGTCAAACTGCTTCGCCTGTTCTGCACTGAAGTATCGTCTCCATTGCCCTGTTTCCCCTGAAAACAAGCCAGGCAAGGCCTTGGTCAAGTGGGTAAGACCTCAGAAGGTGTGGGGTTTGTTCCTGCTTAGGTATCTCCCATCTGATGGGTAAAGCATGGAGACTTTCCTGATCTCCCAAGTCAATAAAAGTTCTTCTGAGAGCATGCAAAAGATCAACCAAACGTCAGTGGACATAAACAAACATGGGAGATAACTCCCAGTTTAGTGTAGGGAGAATCAGAGCCAGTTTTGTACCTTTACCTGGCAAAACTATGATCAACGCTTCCCGCCACAAAGGTGTTCAGTCGTTCGTTCGTTCTTCTTTGATTTAACGTCTTTTCACTATAAGTGATATAAAACGGGGGTGTTAAGAAAAAAAAATAAAAAAATAAAATGGAGAACGATAGTTGGACAGGTTGGATTGGGACAGAGGGGAGACAGAGTAAAAAATCATAAATAACTTAATTAACATTAGTAACAATTAACTTCAACAATGTGAAGGGAAATTTTAACACTAAAACACAAACTGCATAAAGTTAAAGTAATGCATTAACAGGGCTGTGAACTAATGATTCTGAAATTTTAACTAACAAAGATTGATCTGATGTTACTTTTTTAAATCGTCCAAGTCGACATATGCCCACATCTTAAGAGCCTGAGCCCTCCGGACTGAACATTAAATACGCACAGTAATAATCCTATAGACCATGTTATAATACTGTAACTTATGGAAAAATGAAAATAGTCTGCATGCACACCCACAAAAGACAGAGTACGCAGACTGCGCAGTAACATGATGCCTGCACAGTGCTGGCCAAACAATGGCGCTTAAATACATTAACAAAAACGTTTTCTCAATATCTAGTGATCAGTTTCTGAAATTATTAACAATATAACTCACCGTTTCTAAAGATGGTGTCGATGTCATTTTTGTAGTACATGGCAAAAGAGTTGTCCTGGGTCTCCTTGAAGGACTTCATGGAGCTGAAACCAGTCTGGCGGGCGATGCTCTCCACTAGAGCCAAAGGGGAACCCAAGTACTGGGCCAAGCGTGTTATCTCCTTCACTGGATCCTGAAAATATACTACAACTACTATTACACTACTACTACTAAAACAATATCTGGAAAGACAGAGGCATACCAAATGGCCTGAAAATTAAACTTTTAAAATCTTTGATCTGGCCAATCATGAATTATGGCTGCAAATCCTGGACTCCCAGAAAAGCTGATTGCAAAAGAATTGGGGCAGCAGAGATGCAAGTTCTATCAAAGACTATACATGTCAAATGGACTCACAGAAGAACCAATGAAAGTGTCCTAGAAGAACTTGATACCGCCAGAAAATTACCAGCAGACATCAAGAAGAGAAGACTAAAATACATTGGCCATGTGTCACGTAGCAAGAACACAGACCTCATGGTAACCATTTTTCAAGGAAAAAACAGGCTAAAAGGAAGGAAGGCAGACCTCCAACCTCACACATCGAGAACATAACCAACATCAGTGGCCTAAATATTCAAGAAACTGTCCACAAAAGTCAAGACAGAACAGCCTGGAGGGAGATGGTGGCATCCAGATGTGCAGCAGCCAACACCGAACCTGGTGACGCCAACAGGTCAGACAGGTGATTATCATTATTATTATTGTTGTTGTTGTTGTTATTTATTACTGTCGTTCACATGTCAACACTTGTTAATATTACCGTTATCACACTCTGGAGTCGACATGTACATGTAATGATGACGTACAGCAATGCGATGTGTTGACAATGTCAGTATGAACAAAGAAGAACAAGCTGCATATACTGTTGCAATGATATCGTCGACACACAGAAAATTATCACTGTGTAGCACACTTGAAGAAGATGCTGTCATGAAACCAGATGTCTTGAAGGATCAAACTTCCTGACTATATCTTTTAATGTCTTTATATTTTCTGATCATAACTGCCAAAATTTCTATATATGATACAAATAAATACGCAGAGAGTGAGTCACCCTGTCTACAGCCTATTTCTATATGAAACCAGCCTGACGCATGACCACCGATGATAGTTGTTGATTTTGTAGAAGGTTTCTATCCATTACTCAAATTTTTTCCGAACCATACGCTTTTAAAATTTTAAACAAAAATTGTTACTCTGTCTATAACATGAAATAAAGAGTTTCCTATCTAACCATAATAGTTCTAATTGTAATGGCCATGGAAAAAAGAAAATGAAAAACATCTTCTTGACTACTGACGGAAATTCTTTGAATATCAGAAAACTTGTGTCAAGAATGAAAATTAGATCTGATCCCAATAAACAAATTTTTGTTGTTGTTAATCTGGTTGAAAAAAAAAGATAGATTCCTGATTATTAAAAAAAAATAATGAAAACAAGAAGTGATTCCCGATTATTTCTGCAGAACGTTTCCAGTGATACCAACTTAGTTCTATCCATTTTATTTTGGTGCAATCCAAATATTCTGTATGTTTTTTTATTATGTTACATGTATTCAGGAATCTCTTCTAAATCCACTTAAACAAATGGAAGGAGAAGGGAATAAAAAAAAAAGAAGAAAGAAAAGAAAATAGAAGCAGCAATTACAGCAGTATTGGTAATAGAAGAAGAAGTAAAACAAGAATACAGACAAAAATGCTTACCTCCTTCAGCTGTTCAAAATGAACGACATGCATGGACAACTCTGGGTGCTCCAGTAGTCCTTTCTCAAAACTCAACACCCAACTTGACCATGTATTGAAAGGAACTGACAGACAGAGATGAAAATAAACAGCAACCTGAAATTATACAGGTAAGTAAATAAACACATAAACAGATAAATAAACATATTAGTCAAGAAAAATACTAAACGCTTGAACAAATACATAAAGCGCCCAAAAAGCTGAGCATTTTCTTTTACATTCTAAGGAATAACTTCTCGGCAGCAGGCATGGACACTGTTCAGCACCCACTGTTCAGGCTTTATGTTGTAACATCTGCATGCTATTCTTCGGAAGGTGTGCTGTTTCCATTTTTATATTGTTTATTGTTTTTGCTTTTTTCTTTGTTTAAAGCCCATTCGACTGTGTAGAGTCATATTAGGACTATAACCATTTTAATACACACACAATACTTCAATAAGAAAAAAAAAAGGAAAAGAACATTAAGCACACACATCAATGCGTTAGTGCACACAACCTAAGGAAATGTCCCTGGTGCCAACCACCCCGTCCAATCAATCACACAGGAAATCCAAAATACATACCTGAATACAATTCAATTTCAGTTTCTCAAGCTATGTCTCCGCGCTTGGAACGAATTCCATATGCACTAACGTCACAGGTGCCATGTGTATGGTGATCATGGCACAAGCCTTAAACCCTTAGCTGTTCACAAAGCCAGTAACTGCCCTGCAGAAGAATGTGCCGATCAGTTTGTAGCGGTTGAGATCGCCCGACCTTTTCTGGCACATGTGTGGGGAATTTCCATCACTACTGGCCTTGCCGTCTTATCGCGCGTGTGGTTAGAATCTTGGTCAGTCTCGCGTTGAATGTTCTAAAAATAGTACGAGCATTCTGGGATGCAAGGAACTTTCCATTCACTACTGAAAGACTTTGTACTGACGCTGTGCTACATTCGAATGCGATACTAGGAGCTAGCTTTACATCTAGCAGTGCAAATGTGAAAGGGTTAATTAAGCCTGCACATAAACCCATGAGCTGGCCAGGTTCTGAGGCCCTACCTAGCCTATGTTTCACCTAGTCTATACTTTACACACGCATACATGCACACATGCCCCACCACACACACACACACACACTGTCTCTCTCTCTTACACATATATTCACACAGCACACATACATTATTATAACATATCTAGCCAAGAACCATGCTGTAGAACCTGTGAAGTTGTAAAGGATGAACTATGCTTTCTATATGATTGCCCTCTGTTGAGAGGGGATGGGCGCTGCCCTCGTGGTGCTGGCCCCTGGAAAAATTGAAGTCTCTGCTGCCTAGCTCCCCTATAATCCCAGGGTTATGGAACTATCTAGGAAAGACCTCAGGATCTGGCCAGCTCATGGGTTAACATGCAGGCTTAAGGCTTGTGCCGTGATCATCCTGGATCTTCTCCATCACATGGCACCTGTGATGTTAGTGCATACGGAATTCATTCCGAGCGAAGAGATGTCATCCTGAAAAATTGAAACTGAAATTGAAACTGAAACTGCCCTCTGTATGATATTATGCAATCACGAATCATTCGTACTGTTAACAAGTGGTTTGGTTCACAGCCATCACCCCCCTGACTCCCGCACCATATCCACCAACTGCAAAAACTTAACCCTTTGACTCCCTCTCCCTATCCATCAGTTTCCTGCAGGAAGCTGATGGATAGGGTGAGGAAATCAAAGGGCTAAGTTTTGCTTTGCTAGCAAGGGTTGACAGTGCAGGATGCTGATGAACAGGCTGTGGGAGTCAAAAGGTTAATTCATTCATCAGGTGACATTACAGTCATGTAGTATACGTCTAACATCTGTAACCAAACTTCTCTTACATCGTACGACTATAATCAGATATGCGAACAAACGTCTGAAACAAAGGAGCTCATAAATGCATATATTCTACAACACCGCCAGTCTGAAAATGAACGGGTCTGTTTTTAGTACTTTCCTTCCTTTTTGTCTAATCTTTCTATGGAGTCTACACAGGGTAGGCCAAAAGTAGGTAAACAGTGTTTCTTTTACAGGACTGAGCAGGTCATATTTAGGTCTCTTAGAAGTTGGAAATGTCCTCCATCAACACTCCTGGAGCCTGTCCCTGACACTGACACACTTTTAGCACACAAACCCTGATTAGCATCAATGTCCATAAATGCTTGTAAGATGGAACTCCTTCATTCATCCACTATGTCATCATCATCATGTACCCTGCCGCATGGCGCAGGTGATCATGGCCCTCCATATGCATCTATCCCTTGTTGAGCACTGCAAGTACATCTTCCACCCTCTCTATCCTCAGCCACCCACAAGTCCGTCCAATATTTTCTTCCTGCGTCTACTTGGTGTTCTCTTTCCCTCCAGCTTTCCTGTTGTGACCAGGTGCTCTAATTCTCCTTTCCTCATAAAACGGCCTGTAAATGTTGCCTGTCTTTTCCTAATCTTCTTTATCGATGATCTTCTTGTGTCTGCCTCGATCAAGACTGTCTCATTTTTTTTTCTGTCCACTGTATGTGCTTCCTCTCAAAAACTTCTCCTTTACAACCCTCCCCCCTCCTCCTCCACCCCCCCCCCCCCCCCAAAAAAAAAGTCCAAAGGTGTCAGGTTGGGTAAATGTGGTGGCCTGTCATGCTGCCACATTGCCTGATCTTGCCCGATCTATTTATTTATTTTTTGTTTGTTTAAAGCACAGCCGACTGCGTAGAGCCATATCCGGGCTATAGCTGTTTCAAAACACACAATGCTTCAACAGGAAATAAAAGAAAAGAAAATTAAGTACATGGCAATGCAGTCCCGCACATAATCTAAGGAAATGCCCCTGGCGGTGACTACTCCGTCCAATTTATCACAAAGGAGATTTAAAAAACATACCTGAATATAAATGCAAACACAACTTAAGAAAACTAAAACATATATGAAAACAGGCCTGAATTACCTAAAATTGCTTTCGCATCTCATTTCCCTTGAGCAAAAATGCACTTAACACATGTACCCAATTATCAATCCTACGAGAAAGTACGTAAGACTTTACTGAACACATACAGGTGAATGGACCAGCAAGGCAGAAAATTCAAAACGATAGGAAATGACAGAAGCAAAGGAACAAGGCAGAAACAAAGTGACAGAAAAGAGGAAATTTTTAGCACAGAATTCCCAGAAAGTGGGGGTCCTGAAAGAGCCCCTGGCATCCACATGGGGATATTGCCCGATCGAATACTGTAGAAAAGTGTTGCCATGGTAGCTCCAGACCATCAAAGCAAGATGAGGACGGGCCCCATCTTGTTGAAAGAACAATTCATCGTAGTCAACCCCGGCAGCAAGTTGAAGTACCACCACGCTGCACAACATGCCGAGGTAAATTTTATCATCCAAATCGACGGAGGACATTTCAAACACCTAACATCTAAACATGACCCGATGAGTAACATAAAACAAAAACTGTATACCTACTTTTATGAATAAATTTGTAAACTAAAAACTATACATATATCTACTTTGGGCCCACTGTGTACATGACCTGTTCTCGCAAAAAGGGGTCAAAGTCCTTTTTTGCAATATAAAGATATTTATATCACTGAAAAGTAGAAGAAATACTCTTTCCAAAAATACTTAGATCAAATCTCAAACACTATAAGTGCCTGATTTATGGCTGTTCAAACGAAGTATGTGAAGAAGTGGCCATTTTGAGAAAATTGCAGTTTAAGTTTTACCAAGTTGGCTAGGTTTGCCAATTTTTTGGTGAGCAATATTCTTAAAACATTCCCAAAGTTTCAGAGCTTGCAGATGCAGTTGTTATATGATATGCCCAAGCTCTGTACACTCTGTAAACACTGTGAGAAACTATGTTTTTGCTTAATAAACTGGTTTGTTTTGATGAAGATATATCATTTTAAAAGGCCATTTGAACATGCATATATATACTACATATAAACATTTATTAAATACAGCAAAACAAAAATCTCATCACCCAAACTAACCTTCAACATGTTTTCTGGGCTGATGCTTGGTTTGACAACAGTGACTTTTGCCCATTTTTGTGAGAACGAGTCTCATATTTCCTTGACGGTTTTTATGACAATGAAAAATGTAAGCCTGAGTCATCCGACCCCCCCCCCCCCACCACCCCCTCCCCCTCACACATGTACAACCACAAAAACAAAATCAAGAACAGTCCTCACCATACCCTTGCAGAAACAGCGACACAAATCCATCAAAACTCCCATCATAATCCACCGCTTTAACGTTCTTCATCATGTGATAGTCCGACACGCAAATGTCCTTGGGGTCTCGCAGGATGCATACAATTTTCCGTCGCTTCAGGATGAAGTCAGACGGCAGTTCATGGAACCGACGGTGTGTGGTGAGAATTCTGGGGGAAGGGAGACTATCCAGCTGATCCAGCGAGGATGCCATCAAAAATCCACTGGTTTCCATGCGGTCGACACTCAGCTGGGAGCTGCCTCTCTTCAGCATGGTCACCAACTCCCAGAGCCAATGCAGACCTGAAAAAAAAAGGATGAATGTATGCATGGACTGATGGATAAACTGATGGATAGACTGATGGATGAATAACTGGATTAATGGACAGATAGAATGACTTCATGCAAGGACTGATGGATAGAGTCACAGACAGATGGATGAATAATCACATGAATAAATAGACTGACTGACTTAATGTATGGGCTGATGGATAGACTGATGGATGAATAATCACATGAATAGGTAGACAGACTGAGGATAGACTGATGGATAAATAATCACATTAAATTATTAATGGATAGACTGATCGAGGATAGGCTTATGGATGAATAATCACATGAATGGATAGACTGACTGACTTCATACGATACATGGACTGATGGATAGACTGATGGATGAATAATCACATTAATGGATAGATAGACTGACTTCATGTATGGACTGATGGATAGACTGATGGATGAATAATCACATTAATGAATAGATAGACTGACTTCATGCATGGACTGATGGATAGACATGGATAGACTGATGGATGAATAATCACATGAATGGATAGCCAGACAGACAGAGGATAGACTGATGGATGAACAATCGCATGAATGGATAGAAAGACAGAGGATAGACTGATGGATGAGTAATCACATTAATGGATAGACAGACTGACTTCATGCATGGACTGATGGATAGACTGATGGATGAATTGTTATTGTTGTTAAAAGCCCAGCTGACTGCATAGAGCTATGTCAGGATTACAACTGCTTCAAAACATGCAAAACTTCAATGGGGGAGAAAATTAAGTACACATATACACATATCAATGCATTCATGCACATAATTTAAGGGCATGCCTCTAGCGCCGACCACTCCTTCCAATCTATCGCACAGGGGATTTAAAGGCACACCTGAATACAAATATGTATGCATGTGCGTACGTATGTATGTATGTATGTATGTATGTATGATGTATACGCTTAGATTTATGTATGTATCATTGTATGTATGTATGCATGTATACGCTCAGCTTAGATTTATGTATGTAAGTATGTAAGCATGTATGTATGCATGTATACGCTCATATGTATGTAGGTATGTATGCATGTATACGCTCAGCGCTTAGATTTGATTTTATCAAGATTTTGCGCTATATAAATAAAATATATTATTATTATTATTATTAAATAAAAGCATTCCCAAGGACACCAAAACATACATAAAAACAGGCCTCATCGTCATCAGGTGCCTTGCCACATGGCGTTGGTGATGATGGCCTTCCATCTGTTTCTATCTCTTGTTGCCTCAAGCACCTCTTCCACCCTCTTTGTCTTCAGCCATTCTGCAAGTCCGTCTAATATCTTCTCCCTGGGTCTACCTGGTGCTCTCTTTCCTTCCAGCTTTCCCGTTGTGACCAGGTGCTCTAATTCCCCTTTCCTCATAAAATGGCCTATAAATGTTACCTGTCTTTTCCTAATCTTCCTTATCAATGATCTTCTTGTGGCTGCCTCCATCAAAACTGTCTTGATTGTTTTCTTTGCTGTCCATGGAACTCTCAACATTCTTCTTAGAAACCACATCTCGGCTGCCTCAATCTTGTTCTGGCTTTGCTTGCTGACTGTCCACACCTCACAACCATATAACAGTTTTGGTTCTATACAACATTCAAGAACTCTCTTCCTGATGTTAATTCATAGGCATTTATTGGTAAGAATGCTTTTCATCTTCTTGAATGCTGTTTTGGCTTAGCCGATTCTGCTGGCTATTTCTGATGTGCATCTGTCGCCTGGTGAAATGATCGTTCCCAGGTATATAAAATGATCAACCTGTCTCAAGGTTGTGTTGTTTGATGTTATTTTGCATGAGGGGATTTCATGTTTTTTACTGATCACCATGACTTCAGTCTTCTTGCTGTTTAGCTCTAACCGTGGCCTAAATTACCTAAAATTGCTTCCACGTATCTCACCTCCCTAGAGCCAAAAAATTGCACTCAATACATGTACCCAATTATCAATCCTAAGAAAAAGTATGTCAGACTTCATCGAACACATACAGGTGAATGGACCAGCAAGGCAGAAAATGATAGGTAGAAATGACAGAAAGCAAAGGAACAAGGCAGAAACAAAGAGGGTGACAGAAAAGAGATAATTTCTAGCACAAAATTTCCAAAAGGTGGGGATACTATTTATAATGAAAGAGCCCCCGGCATCCCCACAAGGGTGATGGATAAATAATTGCATGAGTAGATAGACAGACTGACGGACATTCATGAATAAATAGGCCAATCTTTATTTTCCAACAGTAAAGACAATTCTTCACTTTTTATTCACTGTATACACTGTTAGGCCATATCTGACAATGAATAATTATAACTGCAATGTGTGAGCGCCATTCTCAGCAGGCGTAGACGCTGTAGACATTTGCACTAAATTGTATGGTAGGTCTACCATGGTTCGCGAGAAGGCACCTGCAGACCTGGTACCTCCAACTTCAGCTTTCTATAGGGGTTACATCCCCTCTTAGCTCATAGCCAAAAGACCTTCTTATCATCATTTTTGTTTAAACTTTATTAAAGCCCAGCCGACTGTGTAGAGCCATATCAGGGCTATAACCATTTCAAAACATACACAATACTTCAATGGGAAAAAAGGAAAAGAAAACGATATACACATATCACACGGCTGTTTCAGTGGCTCCCTTTCTCGCCTTTTAGTTTGGTCAGCCAGCATGCCACCAGATGTCAGATATCAAACGTCCGCCCTTGCCCCGTAGCTATGTTTCCGCATTCCTTAATCTAGTGGCAAGGGAAACAGAGGATTAATACTGCGCTGTACAGTGATTAAGCCCTTTTATCATCAACTTTGGCGTTGTGTAGAACGAAATTGTGCACTCTTTGTCAATTCATTTTTTTTAATCCTTATTGTTTATTTATCACTTGACCGAGTGCAGCTATAAATTATTCATTTGGTTATATAGTTTGAGTTTGTGCTTCACTTATAGAGTGTAAGTGAGCGTCATCATTTCTCACTGTGGGTGTGTGTGTGTGTGTGTGTGTTTTGGTGTATTTCATCTGCCTTTCTATACTGGAATTATTTCATGTGAAACGGGAGACAGTACGTGAGTGAAAATATTTTGAAGTTGTTGTTTTCCTGCTGTTGTCTCTTTTGTTTTTGTTGCTGTTTTGTTTAATTTCTTTGACACTATTGTTTTTGTTGTGGTTTTTTTGTTGTTTTGTTTTGTTTTGTTTGCTTTTATGTTTGTTTTTTGTGTATGTTTTTGTTTTGTTTGCTTTTTTGTTTGTTTTTTGTGTATGTATGTATGTATGTATGTATGTATGTATGTATGTATGTATGTAGTGTGTGTGTGTGTGTGTGTGTTGTGTGTGTGTGTGTGTGTGTGTGTGTGTGTGTGTGAGTAGAGAGAGAGAGAGAGAGAGTGTGTGTGTGTTGTGTTGTGTTGTGTTGTGTTGTGTTGTGTTGTGTTGTGTTTGTGTGTGTGTGTGTGTGTGTGTGTGTGTGTGTGTGTGTGTGTGTGTGTGTGTGAGAGAGAGTGTGTGTGTGTGTGTGTGTGTGTGTGTGTGTGTTGTGTTGTGTTGTGTTGTGTTGTGTTGTGTTGTGTTGTGTTGTGTTGTGTTGTGTTGTGTTGTGTTGTGTTGTGTTGTGTTGTGTTGTGTTGTGTTTGTGTGTGTGTGTGTGTGTGTGTGTGTGTGTGTGTGTGTGTGTGTGTGTGTTGTGTGTGTGTGAGTGACTCAGTTTCGTGTTTTAATTTCGATTTTTTTTTATACTGAAACTGTTTTTTTTCCTGTTATTCGTTGTTGTTGTTGTTGTTGTTGTTGTTAGTGTGTGTATTTGCCGTATTTTAGTAGTTGTGCGTGTGTATCTGTGACGGAAGTGGTAATAAGAACTGGCAAATGGATGTCTGCTGGTTCTGTATTAAAAGACAATTAGTGTTGAGGCTACGTAAGCCTGTATAGTCAGCCTCTGCATTGTGTGAAAGAAGGCTGCTGCCTTGTACTGTGAGAGAAATCTGTGCCATATCAAAGTGATGGGATACTTACTAAACAAGCTGATAACGATCCTTGTGGACAACCAAATGCTTATTCGGTAAGTTTGGTGTTGTCCACACACATGCAGCTAACATCTCTGAAAATATGAATGTTGTAAAAGTGCAGGTGCATGAACAGATTGTCATTTAAATTGGATTTTTTATTTTACATATATGTGGTTTTCTTCTGTCAGTCATCTGATCTTTGCAAGCAAAACAGCTGTTATATTTAATTTTTTTCTGCATGCCTGATATCAGTTTCTACATGAGTCATTCCTGCGTTTGGTTATATTGTTCATATTTCTCTTGGTGAAACTCAGACTTTGTAATTTAATCATGTTTTTGCAACCTACCCATGTACTACAACGCTATAAAAAGTTAACTGGCCTTGCTACGAGTCTCGTATCACTGACACCTGCGGTTCCCTTTTGACAGCTCAGCGCGTTGCACTCACACACTGCTCTGTGCAGAGCGCTCAACTGGCCAGCTGCCACTTGAGAGTCCACATCTGGTTATCGTTTATCTCTCCCCTCCCATCCCCCTCCCCTCCGCCGCTCCTGCTCTCAAACTAAAATCTTGCTCGGGAACAGCCGTGATCATTGTAGTTGTGCACATAATCTAAGGAGACGCCCCTGGTGTTGACCACTCTGCCCTATTTATCACACAGGGGATTTAAAAAAAAATACATTCCTGAACACAAATGTAAGCATACCTAAGGACACCAAAACATATAAAAACAGGCATAAATTACATAAAATTGCTTCCGCATATCTCACCTCCCTAGAACCAAACATGCACTTAATACATGCGCCCAATTATCAATCCTAAGAAAAAGTATGTAAGACTTTACCAAACACATACAGATGAATGGACCAGCAAGGCAGAAAATGACACGAAGAATAGCAGAAAGCAAAGGAACAAGGCAAAAGCAAAGAGACAGACAGAAAAGAGGAAATTTCAAGCACAGAATTTCCAAAAGGTGGGGATACTATTTATACTGAAAGAGCACCTGGCATCCCCATGGGGAAACATTTTTTATACACCCACATGCAATCATGAATGTGACAGTAAATGAACTAACCTGACTTGGGATATCCACACAGCAGAACGTTTTCCATACTCACATGTATACACAATCATGAATGTGATACTAAACAAACTAACCTGTCTTGGGATACTCACACAAGAGAATGTTTTCCATACTCACACACACACAATCATGAATGTGATACTAAACAAACTAACCTGACTTGGGGTATCCACACAGCAGAACGTTTTCCATACTCACATGTATACACAATCATGAATGTGATACTAAACAAACTAACCTGTCTTGGGATACTCACACAAGAGAATGTTTTCCATACTCACACACACACAATCATGTGATACTAAACAAACTAACCTGACTTGGGGTACCCACACAGCAGAACGTCATCATCTCGTGAGGACATTTGGGTCACTTCGTGCCAGCTGGCATGTGACCTGTGACTCACGAAGATACGACCATCCTTCTCATACAGTGTGATGGGGGTCTTGTTCCCATCTAAGAATTTATGGTACGGCATCTTTCTCTTGTGAATATAATAGAAACAGAAAGAAAAAATAAAGGGTTGGAGCTAAATATCAAGAAGACTGAAGTCATGGTAATCAGTAAAAAACAAGAAATCCCAACATGCAAAATAATAGCAAATGGCACAACCTTGAGACAGGTTGATAAGTTTATATTATCTGGAACATCAGGAGAATACACAATGATATATTCTGGTGGTAACTCACATGAAAGAGGAGTAGACATCATGATGGACAAGGACAAATCAAAAGCAGTGAAGGGATACTGGGCTGTGTCCGACAGAGTTTTGCTGGTCAAGTTGGGAGGCAAACCATTTGATATCAACATCATTCAGGTGTATGCACCAACATCCGCAAGTACTCAGGAAGACATCGACAACTTCTACGAAGTATTAGAGATGGCCAAAGTCCAATGCAAATCATAAGAAGTTACTGTAATAATGGTAGATTTTAATGCTAAAGTCAGACAGGATAGGGTGGAGGATATAATTGGACCTCATCTTAGTTTTTCATGATGAGTAATACCTGGAGTCTGTGTGTGGTAAATCAGAAACCAGAATTCCAGCTGTTATGGAAGTTGTAATGATTTTAGTACCTTTACATGTATTTTCTTGAAAGCTCATTTAATTAATTAAATTATCGGTAATTAATGCACAGTTTCATGAACATATGAATACTTCAGTTGTCTTGTGCTTGTAAATGCCTTTCTGGTGGTACTCAGTTTTTGGTTTTTGGTTCAGTCTTTTATTAAGTTATGTCACTTTATATTCAGTTTCTGGTATGTGAGCCACGTAAAAAATGACCGAAACAAAAATTCGTAACTTTCGTTACAGTCAATCAAATGAAAAGCTTTTTATATCGTTGTAAAGCTATGAATGCTACGTGCAGCCCTGAACAAATCCTGGAGAGAACATCCAACTAACAAAGAGTTATATGGTAAGATCCCGCCAATCAGTAAATCAGTACGTCAACAAAGACTGCGTTTCGCGGGACGCTGCAGGCGTAGCAAAGAACTGGTAGATGTTCTACTATGGAGACCCTGTCACGGCAAACAAAGACCAAGACGTCCAAAGAAGACCTTCATCGACCAACTGATCCATGATAGTGATACGGGCTGTCAGTATCAGATGAGTATGATGAACTACCTACTGCAATGTCTGACAGAGACAGAGAGGGATGGAGGAAGCTCAACATTCAACTGAACTGAAAGCTACTTTTTTTTTCTCTTTTCAGTAGTACCAATTATATAATTATTTTCAAAAAATGAAAAATTTTGTCACATACCTACAATCATGATACTGTCTGTAGTGTAGATCTTCTGGTCTATTAGTATTATTGTATTAATGAACAAACTTAACTCCAAGATCGAAACAAACAATGGGCTAAACTTTTCACCTCAGCTATCTGAGATGATCAAAATAAACACGAGGCTGAACTTTTGGTCCATTCTTGCCCAACCTTGACCTCACCCACAGACATCTAAGATAAAGACTGCGCGTGCCTGCCTGCGAGTGGCCCCATAGGCCACCATTTACCGAGGACCGTCTGCTCGCTCTCGCAGCTGGCGTAGTACAATTTAGTAATGACGGCGTGTTAATTTGACTGAAAAACATGTTCACTGTTAAAAAAATATATCGGGAACAACTACCAGTACTGTTTAGCAGAAGGTCATAGCTAAGGGACAGAGTCTGTTTAGTTGGTGTAGCTTTACACTTGATGCTTTGACTGATAACTGAATAAAGTGACCCCCCTGACCGAGAAATTACAATGCCATGTGTTAGGTCTGCACTATCTTATTGATAAACTGTCTACTAGGTAGGCCCCTAACAGGCGTGGGAATTCACAAGTTATTATAAACTTTACCATCTAAATAGATTGCTCTCTCTCTCTCTCTCTCTCCCTCTCTCACATACACACACACACACTCTCTCACACACACTCACTCACTCTCTCTCTCTCTCTCTTTCTCGCTGTGTGTGTGTGTGTGTGTGTGTGTGTGTGTGTGTGTGTGTGAAAGAGAGAGAGAGCGAGAGAGAGAGAGAGAGGTGTCAAAGGTTACTTTAGACTTCAGTGCAGCACAGTACCGTTACCACTTGGACGTGAGCATTCATGAGTCTGGCATTGTTCTTGTCGTAGCAAATTGATCACTGGAAAGTACATATGTAAAACAATGAGCAAACTGATTCTTTTCATGCATCAGTAAGCCCTGCGTTCAGAGCGTTAGCTAGGTCTGTTTTCAGCATGTGTAACAGTCAAACACAATTTGCATTTATGTTACATGTATATTTTCTTAAAGGCCCCTACTGCACACACATTGAAACATTCTTCAGCTGTTTGGTAGTGGGGTGGAGGTTTCCTGTTATAAGCAATGGTTTAGTGTGATCTTTTCTGTATGTATTTCACATCATGAGCAAGACGGTGAGAGAGAGAGAGAGAGAGAGAGAGAGAGAGAGAGAGAGAGAGAGAGAGAGAGAGAGAGAGAGAGAGAGAGAGAGAGAGAGATTTGCAGAAGCATTATGACTTTATGAAGACTGTGAATATGGGTTTGATGATAGACTAAAAAAGCTCTCTGTGTTGTTCCACCACATAAAATGATGACAAACCAATAAACTAAATATGCCCATGTACATATCACTCTCTCTCTCTCTCTCATGTGAATATTTATGTCATTTATGGAAAACATCACAGAAAGACCAAGTGCAATTCTTGTTGTGTTGTCCAGCTTTAAGAAATTTCAGAATAAACTACTGCAGAGAAAAACATCTTCAGCCAAAATATTACATTAATCCATACAGTTTTTACAGTGTCAGACTGAATTTACTCATGTCGTAGAGTATGGCGTCTATTGTTTGTAATCTGGCCATATACACCTAAATAGGACTGATCAGAATACATATATCATAAATGTGTTACATGTTTACTTTAATGTTGATGCTTGCTGCGGTCAATTTCTTTGATCTGATTTGTTATGATTGTCAGAGTATTTCGTTTATGGATCCGGACACTTAGGCCTACCCCATTTTTCTTTGTTCATTTACTTTTGCTCTTAAGCCCATGTTCCCCCTTAAGTAAGAGACTTTGAACTTTTTCACATTAAATATCATAATAATAATAATAATAAAGGCAATTTATATAGCGCTTTCCAGAGCACAAAGCGCTTCACATAAAATCAGTATATAACTAAATACAAATAGATACACCAACATAAAATTTAAACATACCGCTGCTAACACTATATAACATAAAACATAAAATTTACGTTCAACAAGACATATTAACATAGTAAATTCAAATATTACTAAAAATAGTGACAATCATACAAAAATATTTTCTCTCTCTTTCTCTTCACACACACACACACACACACACACACACACACACACACACACAGACCCAAACACACTCCCTCTCTCAACCACTCAGTTTCTCTATTATCAAATTCTATCACGCTTACACATACTCTTACTCATACTCTCACTCTCTTGCCCCACCCCAACCATACTCTCGTTCTCTACCGTGCTCCCGATATTCCTTGCTCACTCTCTCTCTCTCCCGCACTGCTCTCTCTCTCTCTCTCCTTTCCTCCCTCCCTCTCTCCTGCTCGCATAAACATGCTTCACAACAAAACACACACACACACACACACACACACAACACACAAACACACACACCACACACATATATGTAGGAACGATGATCAGGGCTGAGAGAGAAAAGAAAGAGAAGATCAATGAAAGTATTGAGTGAAAAGATAGGTCTTCAGACTAGACTTGAAAGAAGGAAGACATTGCTTATGGCGAATATGATAGGGAAGGGAGTTCCAGGTCATGGCAGCAGAGTGGGAGAAAGCTCTCTGACCATGCAGTTTCCGATTGAAACGGGGAACACAGAAAGTTCTTGTGTCGGTAGAGGATCGGAGAGTTCTGGATGGTACATACACTTGAAGAAGTTCAGACAGATAAGAGGGAGCGGAGCAAGTAAGAATTTTGTAACAGAGACAGCAAGGTAATGTTGTACAATAGAATACGAAAATAATTGGAGCTAATTTCACGCACTTTTACGGGTGTTTTCGGTTCTGCTCGATGTAAAGAGACGTAAGACACCCTTACCTACTCACTTTGACCAATCCTTCCCCACAAACATGCACAAAGTATCCCTGAATGACTGGCGACCACAGCTCCAGCAGTCACCTGCACGCCATTTTGGTTGCTGATCACATGGGCACAACGTCATCACTAGTGGGGAGTTATTGTCTATAAATAGTAACATCAACCACGTGTGTCAGTGCAATCACCGACCTAAAATATGTGTGCAGTGCAACACTTGTTTACCCCTTCGGTTACCTCGCGTTTTTTGGCTTTTTCCGCGTTTTTTTCGGCATTTTCCGGAGTTTACTGGTCTCGATCTAGATGTAAACATTACCACGTGTTTCCTATTTTCGGTTTCAAATAAAAACACACAAACAGTGATGACGTTTTCACCCACGTCACCCACGTGATCAGGGTTATGGTCGCCAGTCATTCAGGGATATTTAATGCATGTTTGTGGGGAAGGACTGGTCAAAGCGAGTAGGTAAGGGTGTCTTACGTCTCTTTACATCGAAGGTAAGGGTGTCTTACGTCTCTTGACATCGAGCAGAACCGAAAACACCCGTAAAAGTGCGTGAAATTAGCTCCAATTATTTTCGTATTCTATTGTACAACATTAATGAACACGAACGAGAGAAAAATCTGAATCTGAATCGTGAATCTGTATTTTTGCGTGTGTGAGTGAGTGTGTGTGTGTGTGTGTGTGCGTGTGTGTGTGTAAGAGCACTGTGACCTGGTTGACTCCAGTGTGTCAAGGTCCTGTTTTGCCTGCGTTATCTTCCCCAAGGCCAAGTTTGAATAGAGTAGGCTTAATGCGCATGTCTAGTATTGATGACTTCCTTCCGGTTTCCCGGCGAGGTAGGAGTGATTCATGCCCATAATAAACGTATGTATGTCTTCTTTAATTTGCATTACTGTGCGTCGTAGAGATGCGTTCGTGTTCATTTCTGTATGTATTTTACCGCACAAGTTTTTGCAGAATGTGCATACTTTTTTAGCATTGATTCATTGAACATGGAAGCGGCTTCAAAATGGCCGCATTGTAACTGTTGATCGATTGCTAGGCCGGCGCCTCTTCCTTCACAGACTAGATCAGTAGATGTCTGCATCGTCTGATGTCCATCTCTTAGCGTAGATATAGTTATTATCAGTCACGTGTACAGATTAAACAAAGTTGGACTGATATTCCACCACCCTTCTCCCTTATTTTCGCTATTTCGTGTAGAGGCTATAGACGGTAATCGGAAAAAAAGTCACAGGAAAAAAAGTCACAGAAAAGAAGTCACAGGAAAAAAAGTCACAGCTATACCTGTAAAGCTATAGCTATACCGCGTGTAAGACTATCACGAGAGCTGTGTGATGTACTCTCTTCTAGAACAAAAAGTATGTGCCTGTGTGTGTGTGTGTGTGTGTGTGTGTGTGTGAGGAGAGAGAGAGAGAGAGAGAGAGAGAGAGAGAGAGACCTAATCTTAATTGATGCATATGAATGGGGTCTGCATATAGCTAGAGGAGCTAGACTGGTATTGTTGCAGTTTTAAAAATCGTTTACTGACTATTTTGAATCTATGACATTTTATCCTGCTCAGATGAAATAAACTTGACTTGAAGGCTTTGTTTGATTGTGACTTTTTTTCCTGTGACTTTTTTTCCTACTCAATTTTGTGACTTTTTTTCTGTGACTTTTTTTCCTGTGACTTTTTTTCCTACATTCCTATAGACATAGTACTAGTAGTATTGCCCCTAGGGCCTAGGCCTATATAATAACTAAATAAGTAGCCTATAGATCTATTACTATTAGATAGGGGCATATGTGACAAAAAAATTTTCAATTTTTGAAAATAATTATATAATTGGTACCATTGAAAAGCGAAAAAAGTAGCTTTACAACGGTATAAAAAGTTTTTTATTTGGTTGACTGTAAGTGTAACGAAAGTTACGAATTTTTGAAATAATAAAAATTTCGACCATTTTTTACATGCTCACATAGCAGAAATTGTGATCAGTTGTCTTGATTTTGTGAATATAAAGTGACATAACTTTGAAAAGACTGAACCAAGAACCAAAAACAGACCAGTACAAGAACTCTTATCCCTAGACTGGAACCACCTCGACAGCACCACTGTGAACACCAAGACCATAGAGTCCTTTAAGGTGGCACTGGCCTCAGCCAGAAGCCACTAAAAACAATGCTGCACACCCCCAGATCTTTGGATGCAGCAACATAAAAGGACAGATGCAGATAGGGCATATGCGCAGTTATAGGCATTAAATTGATTAATGCCACGATAATTTGGATCTTACCCGTAACATGGCTTCTCTTGACATTTAGGCCCTATAGTATAGTGTGGAGATGTCATCTTTAGAAAAACTGAAACTGATGCAGTATAGGTCTCACCGTGTCTTTTGCATCGCCTTGCCACCCTTCATTGCAAAGTTTTCCTCGCCTCTCAAAAGCCAGGTCCAAATCTGGTATGGACCAGATGTTTTTATTATTTGATGATGGTAGTGGTGATGTTGGTGATGATGATGAAATACATTTTGATGCTTCATATTGCAGGTGATTAATCAGGTTATCGACCAGAACAGTACAGTATGCAGACGATCAAGTGTGTGGTTGTTGGGGACGGGGCGGTGGGTAAAACCTGCCTCCTCATTTCCTACACCACCAACAAGTTTCCCTCAGAGTACGTCCCCACAGTGAGTATTGGCTTGCTTCTGCCTATGGAAACTGAAGAAGAAAAATGAATGCCGGGCGGCTGCATTTCTGGAAGGATGAATGCAAAGATCTATATATCATTATATGTCTTTTTTCTTCTTGAAAATACAGCATGTATTTTCTGTAATAATTTTTGTTTCATCATTTGTTTAGCTTATTATAGTTCTTTGCTGTTACATTTCAGAAATCATCCTGTTCCCTTCATTCTTGGGTTTCTATGTCATTGATATTTTGGAAATGTACTTATATCACAGGAATCTTTTACTACAATCTAACGTCTATAATCACAGTTACCATACACACTTTTGTTTATGAATGATACCCGGAATTATGCGTGCAGTTTGGATACAGTCTCAGTCTGGTAAATTATTATAGAGCTCATTATCAGAAAACTGGTCAGAATCTAAACCACCTCAGTGTTTCACATTTCCCTCGGACTCCGGACATTGACCGATTGAAATTTGAAATGACCGATTGTTTTGCTTCTGAGCGGACCCGCTGTCCGATTGATGTGCTATCCGAGCGGACCCGTGTCCGATTATTACATGGAAGTCGCGGACACGCCAAGTGTGTTTTATCGAGCGCGTTGAATGGCAGCGCTGGCTGTGCGAGGCCCTTGTAGTCGCTGACACGCCCGCTGACACAGTGACAGTGGACAGCCTATCACAGTGTCAGCCATCGCCCAGCGCTCCGCGAGTGTGCTATTTTTAGCTTCGCACGTTATCGGGGACTTATCCGAACAGCCAATCAGAGACTCGCGTTATTCTCCGTTAGCGTGCGCGATCTATTTTTGTGTTGTTTAAGACTTAACAGATATTATTCAAAATTGCCAGAATGTGCCAAGTTTTCTCAGTCAGATCTTATTTTATAGCAAGATGCTTAGTTTTCGTTATTAAAATTCATTCACTGTTCAGTATCACTATGTTCAAATGTGATTGCCAGATTGTGCCAAGTGTTGTTTTGGGTTGGTTTTTTTTTTACTGATTTTGAAGCAAGGTGTGACTTCAGTATTAACTTACAATAACTGACTGTTGATTATTTCATTTGTGTGTTGTTTAAGATGTAATTACTAAAAATTAGTAATTTTTGTTGCAAATGCTTTATGGTATATCAGAGTTCTGCATTACTGGACTTATTTTAAATAAACACTTGTTTTTTTGCGAAAAAATGGTGTCCTATTGTTTTTTCATAGCCAGGACACTGTGTCCTATTAATTTTCTATGTCCAGGACACTGTGTCCTATTGGGGGTTCAGAAAATGTGAATCATTGCCACCTTCCTCTGCCATTGTGAGAAAATAAATACACTACGCACAAAAAGTTAAGGATCACTTGCACAAAAATTCATAACTTTCAAAATAAGAAAGACAATGCGTTGAAGTTTGGCAAACATTTAATTCCATGCTTTAGTGATAACGATACACAATTGCCTTCAATTTCGAGCAATCGTTTGGTGTGTACATTTGATCAAAGTGGGTACATATCGAAATTTGATTTCCCAAAGTCATTGAAATCACAAGACAGGGCATTCTGATGCTCCCAAAAGTTCAGTAATGCGTGTAACCGCCATGGCTGTTCTGGCACTCGACGCAGCGAGTCCTCATCGAGTTGACCAGGTTGGTGAAGATCCTCTGTGGAAGTGCCTGCCACTCAGCCTGCAGCATCTGGTAGAGGTGTTGGGCATCCCTGGGAGGGGGGTGGTTGCTCCTCACTTTGCGATCCAGCTCATCCCAGAGGTTCTCAATCGGGTTGAGATCGGGACTGCATGCTGGCCACTCCATTCTGTTGACTCCAGACTGCTGCAGGAAGTCGTTGACCACCCTTGCCCTGTGGGGGCGAGTGTTGTCATCCTGGTAGACAGCCGTCGGTCCCATCTGCTGCAGTGTAGGCACAGCCAGCGGTCGAAGGATCTCATCCCGGTATCGGAGGCCAGTCAGGTTACCCTCTACATGATACAAGGGTGTTCTGTGGTGAAGGCTGAAGGCCCCCCAGACCATTACAGAACCTCCACCAAAGGCCACCTTTTCTTGGACAGTGGTGTCAATAAAGCGTTGCCCTGGGCGCCTCCAGACCCTCAGTCGGCCGTCGTTGTGGTTCATGGTGAAGCATGATTCATCACTGAACAGGACCTGGGACCATTGCTGACGTGTCCACCTCACATGACGTCTGCAGAAGGCGCGGCATGCTGCCCTATGGGCTGGAGTTAAGCGTGGCCGTACAGCTGGGTGACGAGAACGGAGGTTAAACCCATGAAGGCGGTTCCGTATGGTCTGCTGGCTGATGTTGATGTTAGTAGCCACCCTCAGCTGCCTTCGAATGATGCTGGAAGAGGCTGTTCTTGTCTGCAGGGCTTGTCGTTCAATGAGACAATCTTCACGTGGGTTTGTCTTCTTCGGTCAACCAGATCTGCGTCTTTCATGGACCCTCCCAGTGGCTGTGAAGCGTTGAATCAGTCTGACAATGACCGAGATGGACACCTGAAGTCGCCTGGCCATTTCTCGCTTGGGAACACCATCTTGGAACCATGCAACAGCTCGTCCCCTCTCAAACTCGCTCAATTTTCGTCGTGGAGGCATTGTCAGATCAGGCCTACTACTGGTAGAATGTCTTCTTATAAAGCCAAGCAAGAGACAGCATCTCACACATAAACAGCAGTGCTTGCACGTGCATAATGGTTTTTCCATCTGGCTTGTGCAATGTGTTCAGGCAGAACGGTCCAAAACAAGGTCCTTTTTCGCAAGTTTCCGCTTTTTCCGTTTGCGGCCAAGCTCAGTAGTAGAGAATCCTGTGCAATTTTCGCACTAACACAACATCGCCCACTTACAGCTGAACAAGAATTCATAACAATTTGGCTGGACTGAGAAATAAATAACAGTAGCGAACTGAGTTTATTACGCACCTGTTTTCTCATAGTGATCCTTAACTTTTTGTGCATAGCTTATTTGTATCACTATCAGCGGTTTTTCATGGAGAAAATTTTGTTTGTTTTACATTTTGTAGGCCTACCATATCATTTACTTATGATTTCAAAGAACTAACTCCTCTTTGCAACTATGCAAGGAAGAAATAGTGTTATCCTGAAGAGGGTCCAGGTTTAAAAATAAAACTATGATGCAGTAGCCAATAGTAGTTTTTGGAATGTAAAGTATCCTACTATTAAATAATGCATAAGATAGCAATGCCGTGCGAACTGAAATGCGACGTCAAATTTGTGGTACCAAAAACTGGGCAAAAACGGAGGCCGACGGAATACTAGGGGGTCTTCAGTTCAATCAAGTATTACTGCCTCTTTAAACAGTGTTTCATCCTTATTTTTTTTCTTATATGAATCAGAAATGAATAAAGATTTGAATTATTGCCATTTTATGTACTTACAACGAAAATGGAATTAGTTATTTGATGAGAAAGTCGAAAATCCGCGTTTCGGGCGTAATCGCGGAGACGGTATGCGTTTAGAATTGAAGTTTGTTTAGGGTGCTTCACTATTTCGGTCGGTACGGCTATATTTGTGAACCAATCACATTGTAATTTTGCAACCAATGAGAATCAATGTAACAAAATGATATATCCCGACGAGAGCTATGTGTGCCAGTTTCGAACTTTGATCGACGCTTCCAAAGTTTTGCTTTTTTTCATCGGAAAAGTTTGCAGGCAAGTCGCCATTTTAGGAACTTCTCGTCGGCGGGATTCGATTTTGCATACTTTTTTCTATGTAAAATATGGCCGTGCACCAACTTTTTACATGAGGATCTGTTCCAGATCAGTAACAAAACAACGTCGGAATGTGCCGACGCCATAGGCCTACTACCGGCATAACAGAACGCTGTGCAAGTTTCAGCTCGGCAAGTTTTACGTTGTCGGACAAAGACTAGATCTAGCAATCAACAGATCAAGTTCTGTTTTATCTGTGACATTGTATTTTTGAAGAAAAGGACAACTGCGTTTTTAAAAACTCGATTCGGAGTTGTCAGCCAAAGCTAGGTTCGTCAACCATTTCCTCCCCGAGATCATGCTATTTGCATGTCGCAGTGTAGATCTGCTCACCCCACGATGGGCGAGCTTTCTACTAAAAATACTATGTGCTCGACGTGCTTCGCCGAGCCGTGGAAAATGGGTTTGCCCAAACAGAGGGGTGCGCATACCCGCCTCCCCAACTCTCTCTCTCTCTCTCTCTCTCTCTCTCTCTCTCTCTCTCTCTCTCTCTCTCTCTCTCTCTCTCTCTCTCAGATAAATGAATGAATAAATAAGTAAATAAGCCACAATACATTCATATCCAAGTTGTTAACAGGCATGATCCTCTCTCTCTCTCTCTCTCTCTCTCTCTCTCTCTCTCTCTCCCATCTGACTCTCTCTCTCTGACAACACTCTCTCTCTCTCTCTCTCTGACAACACGCACACACACTAAGTTGACTAACACACACAGAGATTTAGAATGTCACAAAACAAAATCTTCTGTTCATTGTTATAATATTCTTCATTTAGGTTTTGAAACTAAATAGAAGGCTATGAGTTGTATTATTTGTAAAGTAGGCCATCCATTAGCTTATGTAGTTGTTTCAATTTGTAGTTAAAGGGAAGATTGCATCTTATTTAATAGTAGCCTGTTGTTATTGATTTGTATTAAAGGGCAAGAGTACACTGGAAATACTTAGCAGGATTGCTCTGCTTTGGTGGATTTTTACCAGTAACATGCTAAAAATCAAAGTCGCGAGTTTGGGCTTAATGTTAAAGTAATGTTAATGTGAAGACTATGCATTATGGTTTCCTTTCCTTTCCAATCTCTCAATGAATAGTATATATATATGCAGAAATTCACATATTTCTTTATTGTAGGAGTAAGGTGACCTGTTCCTGAATGGTGAGTGGTCCCATATCCTTCCTGAAGTTTTCTTTGGACGCTGGCTGTGCTAAGTGTTTGGGGACTTGACTCATCCACAGACAGTTTAGTCTATTTTTTAAAGACTGATGTATAAAATAAAAATCAAATGTAACGTACATAAATCTTGTCTGTTATGTTTTTCTCTGTGTGTGTATATATATGTGTATGTGTGTGTGTTTAGTTTTTAGTAGAATTTTGATCGGATGATATTTTTGGATAGACTGCAGCATAAAAGCATGCAGTAATTTTTAATATTTCAATTATTTAAGTGATTCCAGAAGTCATTGATTCTCAGATGTCCTTTTATATTACAGAAACTGATGAAATATTAAAAGTTATTCATAAGACTACTGAAGTAGCGAGTCGTGACTTTTTTGGTTTAATTTGCAGTAATAAGACACTTGAACGATGAGCAAAATGATTTTATATCCATCTCTTGAAATGATTGTTTTGTTTCTAGCTTCATTTTTGTCTGTTATTAATACAATATGGGCAATTATTAATGAAACACTGATAAAACATCCAAAATATCACATGTTTCCTGTAATAAGACAAAAATGGCTCGTCACAGAGTTCCAATAATGGTTTTATTCAATTCGGCACGCCAAAATACATCAACGACCAAAATTTCATAACTTTTGATCCGGTCTGTCTCTCACAATTACAAAATGAATGTCATTTCCAGCAAAATCAGCATACCATGCCATTTGATGAGTTTGTTCGTGACACTGGTCCTTCTTTGTCCCACTAAAACGTGGTACCAAAATTTAAGAAATTTTTGACGCTTCAAATTGGAATATCTCATGAACTATTAGTCCGATTTGAAAAATTTAAACTGCTTTTTACTCAGAATAACAATATCTTCAAAACCATATAAATTTTTTAACTCAAAACCCAATTTCAATTTTTCATGCGGCATTGCTACATAAGAGAAAGTGTAATAAAGAGGTATGGCTGATGTAAATTATGGATTTTGTGTAGTGCAACGAATCTGGTCTGACCTTGGAATAGGAAGAAAAACATCCTTAACCAACAACCAAGGTGCTGATGGAAAACCAGAGTCCCCGGAGGACAAATCCTTAGTCTGACTGAGGGTTTTTTCTCTGAGGACTCCGGTTTTCCCTTCAGCCCCTTGACTGTAGGTTCAGTCATTAGGCAGTCCACTCTTGTCTGCTTTGAAACCATTGGAATAAGCAGACAGATAACAAACTTTTTGAAATCTGTCCAAGCCAGAAAAAAATTCTCCCATCTGCTTCAGGGAACTGCAGGAAAGAGACAGTGTTATGTAGGTTACACGCGAGTCACACATCCTACACTCATTCGTACCTTTTGAAAAATTAAGAAACACCATGGCGTACACCATGTGATGAGCCCCTGAGCTTCAGACACCTTTTTTTTAATGCACTACACAACAAACTCCTTAAAGAAGCTCTTCAGAGACGTCCCTCCAGATGCAGTTTTCCAGTTTTTACAAGAGATCAATAGTATTTACTTGATATGATTTTACATACGAGTATGTTATTCTTTAAAGGTATTGAAGACTTGCAAGAGAAAGGGTCAGCATGGTTTTTAACTGTTGTCTTTTTATGTTAAAGCTGGGTGTCATTTTTAACGTTGTGTTACCCTGATATAGCTCTAGTAGTCAGCTGGGCTATAGGCTGTATAGTGTATGAACCTGAACCTGAATTGCACATGGGATGTGCAGGTGTTTGACAACTATGCTGTGACTGTGATGATCGGAGGAGAGCCATACACACTGGGGCTTTTCGACACAGCTGGGCAGGAAGATTACGACAGGTTACGGCCCCTGAGCTACCCTCAGACTGACGTCTTTCTCGTCTGCTTCTCAGTCGTCTCCCCTTCCTCTTTTGAGAACGTGCGGGAAAAGGTGACAGTGTTGTTTTCTTCCTCATACAGTTCACAGCACATTTTAAGGAGGAAAACACCAACAAGTTGATTGCTGCATTAGTTGGTTGGTTTTGTGTACTTTTTTCAATTTTATTTATTTCAACCTTTGATTCCTGCACCCTGTCCCTGTATTGCACACACACACACTGCACAGACACCACACACCTGCACCACACACCACACAACATGCACATTAACACCACACGACATCACACACAATATACACACATGCTACATCACCACACACTGCACAAGATACAACCCTTATTCCTTCTACCCACCTATCCCTCACCAGCTTCCTGCAAAGACAACCCTTTGACCCTCACCATATCCAGGGAGCAGGTGGATAGGGTGTTGGAGGCAAAGGGTTAATATGTATTTGTGTTTTGTGCTGGTGTGTGTGTGTGCGTGTATATGTGTGTGTGTGTGTGTGTGTTTGCATGTGTATGTGTGTATTTGGGTGGACGTGTGTGTGTGCACGCGCGCATGCGTGCGCGTGATTGTGTGTGTATACATGTGTGTGCAAAAACAGTGACGTAGACATTGAGGCAAAAACAATTAAGCATACCACTTTTTCATTACCAGTCATTGTGATGACAAGGTTTGTGCAGTGCACTGTTGACTTGGAGGGTTGTGGGTTCAAAGCTCGTCAATCCTAATTCCTATCAGAATCATTGTGGGATTTGTTGACCCCCAACCAACTTCTGCCCAGAGTCGTGTGTGCTATGTGCTCATCGGGAACACTGAGATCACATAGTCAAATCTCATCCGCTTCATGTATGCATCATTGAGGGCGTTGCTCAGATCTCATGACAAACACTGCACATGTCTGAATCTCTTGGGCATAGTAGATGCCAGGTATATTATGATGGTTAGTGCAGAGTACAGCCCTGTCATATAATGTATTCTTAGTCCTTGATCAAATACTTCTGTTGTGAGTATTGTTGTCTGTATTTTGACACAAGTTATTTTATATCGTGGAACTCGTGATTTCTTGGAAAAGAGTTGTCCTTAGAAAAGTGAAAAAGAATTGTTGTATTTGTATTTATTTCTCTTGTCACAGTGATATTTCCTTTTCTAAAATTTTTTAAGAGCGCTCTCACCAGGCACAGCATGTTGTTGCAGTACAACACTGTCCTGTGTATCTAAATTTCAGAGCGCTCTCACCAGGCACAGCATGTTGTTGCAGTACAACACTGTCCTTTGTATCTAAATTTCAGAGCGCTCTCACCAGGCACAGCATGTTGTTGCAGTACAACACCGTCATTTGTATCTAAATTTCAGAGCGCTCTTACCAGGTACAGCATGTTGTTGCAGTACAACACCGTCCTTTGTATCTAAATTTCAGAGCGCTCTCACCAGGCTTGCTGTTGCAGTACAACACCGTCCTTTTTATCTAAATTTCAGAGCGCTCTCACCAGGCATGCTGTTGCAGTACAACACCGTCCTTTGTATCTAAATTTCAGAGCGCTGTCACCAGGCATGTTGTTGCAGTACAACACCCAGGGATGAAAAATTCTCCTTTTTTTCCGCCGTTTCAGCCGATTTTTTGCTGATCTCCGCCCCCCCCAAAAATCTCCGCCCAAAAAAAACAAGAAAAACCCCCCAAAAAACGATCAATAACTGAAAGGCTGTCAGCCGGCAGCCTCAGACGAACCTCTAGTTCTCAAACGAACCGCTATTCACACAACGAAGTATTCTCAAACGGTACAGTAGGCATACCGTTTGCTGAATTATCGACTCGTCAACATGGCGTCTGATGGTCGCAAAGACGGTCGGAAAAAGAAGAAATATGCAAACACGTGGAGGAACGAGTGGCTTGGAAAGCTCGTTTCCAATCAGAGAGTCGGTGATGTCATTAGGAAATGTGACTGCGACAGCGAATTCACAGTGTAGCAGAAAGGTTAGTGCAATTGTTAAATATATACTTTAAGTCTTTACTTCCTTTGTGTACAAATCCTTGGCTGCAGAGGGCAGAATAGGATACATTTCTGAGGTTCTATCCTTCTCAAGACCTTATTCTGTACTTGATACTTGAATTATTGTACACTTTGTTGCTCTTGATGTCAAACAATGTGAAGAAATGAAAGAGGAAAAAAGTCACTTTTAGCCCATACTTTTTGCATTTATTTCTTAAAAATGCTTCAGCTTCAGGGGCTCTGCCCCCTGACCCCGCCAGGGGCGTTGCCACTGGACCCCACTGGGGGCCTACGGTGGCCCCCAGACCCCTGCCCATTTCTTCTCTTTTTTTTTACCTCCTCTGTTTTCATCCCTGACACCGTCCTTTGTATCTAAATTTCAGAGCGCTCTCACCAGGCACAGCATGTTGTTGCAGTACAACACTGTCCTTTGTATCTAAATTTCAGAGCGCTCTCACCAGGTACAGCATGTTGTTGCAGTACAACACCATCCTTTGTATCTAAATTTCAGAGTGCTCTCACCCGGCACAGCATGTTGTTGAAGTACAACACCGTCCTTTTTATTTAAATTTCAGAGCGCTCTCACCAGGCACAGCATGTTGTTGCAGTACAACACTGTCCTTTGTATCTAAATTTCAGAGCGCTCTCAGAGTCTCACCAGGCACAGCATGTTGTTGCAGTACAACACCGTCATTTGTATCTAAATTTCAGAGCGCTCTCACCAGGCATGTTGTTGCCCGTGACACCGCCAGGCTTTGTCAACTGAGCGCCCCACTGGGGCAGCAGGTGTGCCCAGACACACCTGCCCTTTTTTCTAAATTTCGCGTTTTTACATCAGCCCACAGAGATTTTTGCAGTACAACACCGTCCTTTGTATCTAAATTTCAGAGCGCTCTCACCAGGCACAGCATGTTGTTGCAGTACAACACTGTCCTTTGTATCTAAATTTCAGAGCGCTCTCACCAGGCACAGCATGTTGTTGCAGTACAACACTGTCTTTGTATCTAAATTTCAGAGCGCTCTCACCAGGCACAGCATGTTGTTGCAGTACAACACCGTCTTTGTATCTAAATTTCAGAGCGCTTCACCAGGACAGCATGTTGTTGCAGTACAACACGTCATTGTATCTAAATTTCAGAGCGTTCACCAGGACAGCATGTTGTTGCAGTACAACACCGTCATTTGTATCTAAATTTCAGAGCGCTCTCACCAGGCACAGCATGTTGTTGCAGTACAACACCGTCTTTGATCTAAATTTCAGAGCGTTCACCGGACGATGTTGCAGTACAACACGTCTTTGTATCTAATTCAGAGCGCTCTCACAGACAGCATGTTGGTACACACGCATTGTATCTAATTCAGGTTCAGGCACAGCAGTTGCAGTACAACACCGTCTTGTATTAAATTTCAGACGTTCAGACCTGTTGTTGCGTACACCGTCTTTATCCAGGAGTGGACTTTTGTATTTGTGTTATCCATGGAGTGATTTTAGATGTTTTTTCTTTCAATGGGTAACTCCTTTTCTTACCATGGGATCTTTAAGTTTAACATGCACTGAGTACGTACTGTGCATGGTGCCTCAGTTTCTTGTCTCATCCGAAAGACTAGCACCTAGACCATCACTTAGGGATCTTGTGAAGGGCGAGAAAACTCCCTGTCCAGTCTAATTTGAACCTGGGTTTCTTGCGTCCTACCCCTGTGGGGGATGCTGGGCACTCTAAAATTGTAGTGTAAATAGTATCTGCACCTTCTGGAAATTTTGTTTTATAAATTTCCTTTTTTTTTTCTTTGCATTACGTTATCTCTTCCTGTTATTTTCTGCTTTGCTGGTTCATTCACCTGTGTGTGTTGTATGAAGCCTTGCATATTTTCTCTTAGAATTGATAATTAGGTATATATGTATTTACTGCATTTTTGGCTCTAAGGGAAAGTGATGTGCAAAACAGTTTTAGGTAATTTAGGTCAGCTTTTTTATGTTTTAGTGCCCATAGTTATGCTTAAATTCAGATTTGTTTTTTAAAACCCTGTGGTGATAAATTGGGTGGATTGGTCAATGCCAGCGCATAACCTTAGGTTATGTGCATGAATGCATTAATGTGATTATTTAATTTTCTTTTGCATGTATTTTCTATTTTTCAACAAGGTGTTGTATATGTTTTGAAATGGTTATAGCGCTAATATGGCTCTGCACAGTCAGCTGCGCTTTAACCCTTTGACTCCCGTACCCTGCCCACCAGCATCCTGCATTATCAGTCATGCTAGTAAAGCAAAAACTTAACTCTTTGATTCCCTCACCTGTCCATGCAGAATGGGGTCAGTGGAAAGCAGGGGCGGCCAAATCTTCTGAAGAACCAATTGATGGATAGGATGCGGGAGTGAAAGGGTTAAACGTTTCTTGCATCTTATCTGGGTTTTGTAAGTAACTGCAAGGCCACGCACATATCCACTGTTATGAAGAGTGCAGTTTTATAACCCACCTGATGGTGTCTTGTGTGAGCAGTGGGTGCCGGAGATCATGCATCACTGCCAGAAGACGCCGTTCCTGTTGGTGGGCACTCAGATCGATCTGCGTGACGATGCCACCACCGTGGAGAAACTGGCTAAGAACAAACAGAAACCCATCATCCAAGATGCTGGGGAGAAGCTCGCGCGGGAACTGCGTGCAGTCAAATATGTGGAATGCTCTGCCCTCACACAGGTTTGTTGGAAATTTGTAGTGTCACACTGTCATGGTGTGTGTGTGTGTGTGTCTGTATGTGTGTGTCTGTATATGTGTTTTGTGTGTCTGTGTGTGCATGTGTGTGTCTGTATATGTGTAGCAATGCCGCATGAAAAATTGAAATTGGGTTTTGAGTTAAAAGATTTATATGGTTTTGAAGATATTGTTGTTCTGAGTAAAAAGCAGTTTAAATTTTTCAGATCGGACTATTAGTTCACGAGATATTCGAATTTGAAGCGTCAAAAATTTCTTAAATTTTGGTACCACGTTTTAGTGGGACAAAGAAGGACCAGCTGTCACAGAACAAACCCATCAAATGGCATGGTGTGCTGATTTTGCTGGAAATGACATTCATTTTGTAATTGTGAGAGACAAACATGACCAAATGTCATAAAATTTTGATCGTTGATGTATTTTTGTACGCCGAATTGAATGAAACCATTATCGTAACTCTGCGACGAGCCATTTTTGTCTTATTACAGGAAACATGTGATATTTGGCATGTTTTATACTGTTTTTCATTAATAATTGCCCATATTGTATTAATAACAGACAAATATGACGCTAGAAACAAAACAAGGATATATAATCATTTCATGAGATAGATATAAAATCATTTTGCTCATCGTTCAAGTGTCTTATTACTGCAAATTAAACCAAAAAAGTCACGACACGCTACTTCAGTAGTCTTATGAATAATTTTTAATATTTCATCAGTTTCTGTACATATAAAAGGAAATCTGAGAATCAATGACTTCTGGAATCACTTAAATAGTTGAAATATTAAAAATTACTGCATGCTTTTATGCTGCAGGCTATCCAAAAATATCATCTGATCAATATTCTACTGAAAACTAAACACACACACATACACATACAACACATACACATACACACACACAGAGGAAAACATATCAGACAAGATTTTTGCACAGTACATTTGATTTTTATTTTATTCATCAGTGTTTAGAAAACTGACTGACTGACTGTGGATGAGTCAAGTCCCCGAACACTTAGCACAGCCAGCGTCCAAAGAAAACTTCTGGAAGGATATGGGACCACTTGCCATTCAGGAACAGGTCACTTAACTCCTACAATAGAGAAATATATGAATTTCTGCATAATATATACTATTCATTGAGAGACTGGAAAGGAAAGGAAACCATAATGCATAGTCTCCACATCAATATTACTTTAACATTAAGCCCAAACTCGCGACTTTGATTTTTAGCATGTTACTGGTAAAAATCCACCAAAGCAGAGCAATCCTGCTAAGTGTTTCCAGTGTACTCTTGCCCTTTAATACGAATCAATAATAGGCTACTACTAAATAAGATGCAATCTTCCCATTAAAACAAATTAATGACAATAGGCATATCCTTTACAGATACTGACTACAAATTGAAACAACAACGTAAGCTAATGGATGGCCTACTTTACAAATAATACAACTCATAGCCTTCTATTCAGTTTCAAAACCTAAATAAAGAATATTATAACAATGAACAGAAGATTTTGTTTTGTGACATTCTAAATCTCTGTGTATTAGTGTGTGTGTGTGTTGTCAGAGAGAGAGAGAAAGAGAGAGGATCATGCCTGTTAACAATGACTTGGATATGAATGTACTGGAGCCTATTTACTTATTTATTCATTTTTTGTTATTTATTCATTTTTTGTTCTCTGAGAGTGAGAGAGAGAGAGAGAGAGAGATTCATGTCAAGGAAAGTACAATGACTTGCACAGAATTGTTTGTTGATTTGAAAAAAAAATTATTTAGATCTGTTTATTCATTCATTTAAAATTCGAGTGAGAGATTGAGAGAGAGAGAGAGTTGGAGGAGGCGGGTTACCCCTCTGTTTGGGCAAACCCATTTTCCACGGCCCCCGGGAAGCCCGTCGATCACATAGTATTTTTAGTAGTAAGCTCGCCCGTCATGGGGTGAGCAGGTCTACACAGCGACATGCGAATTAGCATGACCTCGGGAAGGAAATGATTGACAAACCAAGCTTCGGCTAACAACTCCGAATCGAGTTCAAACGCAGTAGTCCTTTTCTTGAAAAATACAATGTTACAGATAAAACAGAACTTGATCTGTTGATTGCTAGATCTAGTCTTTGACAGCGCAAAATTTGCCGAGCTGAAACTTGCACAGCATTCTGTTTCGCGTTGTAGGCCTTCTCAGGCTACTGGCGTCGGCACATTCCGACGTTGATCTGGTACAGATCCTCATGTAAAAAGTTGGCGTACGGCCGTATTTTAAATCAAATTGATTTCATATTAAACTAATATTAGATAGGTCCGCTTCTGCAGTGGCAGCAGTCAGCATCGGCTTGCTGTGAGCATTTTGAGTGTATTTTTGATCCTCTTTATATTGCTTAAAATGTTGAGTAAATGGTTTAAAAAATATACTGAAATAAAGCTTGTTTTCTGCTCTACAACACTGTGTTGTTTGTTTTACAATAAAATATAAAACTTTGAAGCGCTTCATGGTTAAACAATGCGGGTGCTGTTGTCTTTGCTCCGACCCGAGCCGCCATGACTAACACTGCGTCAGCGCGTTCAAAACGAGTGTGGTCAGAAACACGGCGATCGCTTCGCAGTGTTGCTGTGTCTATTTTTAGAACTAGCGTCCTTGGAAACTCCAATTTCCAGCGATTCCATTGGTCTATTTATTGTGCAGACAGCCTTGTAAGAACCATTTGATATCGCGAGTTGAAAACAAGGAACTTTTCTGAGAGCCGATATCTTCGGAACTGTTTATCAAGATGCTTCAATTTTTATATCAAATTGAAGCTTAGACTTTGAAGTTTTTAATAAGTGCACTGTTGAAATCGCAGACGACTGCACTTTGCCGCGCTTTTGTTTGGAACAATGTGAATCGAAGCCGAGTGCCGCTCTCGAGTGCATGATGGCGGCTGCGTCAGGCAGCCTGAGCGAGCGCTGCTCTTCGCCTGGATTATCGTCTTGTGATTCGAGAATTCGCCAATTAGTCGGTAAGTAAATATCATATTTAAATAATTTTATATGTTTACGCTGCCTTTGCAAACTTTTCGCTTTTGTTTCTTGAGAGGAAATGAATGAAATGAATGTTTCTAGGGCACCTGCATACGAGTAGCGCTAAGAAAGCGAACTTTGTGTTGAGTGACTTGAGTTGGCTGGAAAATACTGAAATATCTCAACGTATTTTGTACTGTTGATGAAATGGATTGAAAGAAATGTGTTTCAAAGACTCAATTATTTTTTATATTGGCTCGATGTTTGTTTTTTTTTTTAGATCTTGAGATTTATTCTTCGGCAATGAGATCGCGAAAGTTGTTATGGAAAGACAACTCTTAACTTCCGGTTTCCTAGATTGTGTAGTTTCGCTTTCTTTAACGTGTTTTCTTCTCGATTCTAAGCGCAAGTTTGATGTTTTTATCAGATGATGACCAGCTGACAGCGTTGCTAGCTCGTTTTGACCAGAAAGGGCCGGGTAGACCACCCAAATTGCCCGAGATCCAGTTCAACAACAGGTTTCTCCTGCAGCTGCTGGTGTTGAAGGAAAAGACAGGCAAGTCTTGGGATGAAATCTCTTCTATTCTGTGGTCGCTCTTCCCTTCCAGCGAATTTTCGAAAGTCCAGTCGATGGTAGAGACAGTGGTGAAAGACTTCCGGGATGATGGCAGTCATCCTGATTTTTTGGAAGATTCCAGAGAAACCATGTATCCTGGCAGCTTCTGTGTGAAGTTTCAGATCAGCAAAGCGGACTTACTTCGGGACAACTTGGAGAGGCATGGAAAAATCAAATGTCCTGTTGGTCTTGCAGAGGAGCTGCACAAGTTCTGCAACCAACAGAAGCTCAGGCCGCAGAAACTGAATACCTGGTTTGGCGCGCTTCTTGAGGAAGTGCCTAGAGATTTAAAGACAAGGCTGGACAAGATACACTCGCTAGGAAAGCAATTGAGAAAGAATGTTGGAGCTCTCCTGGTCCAAATACACTAGAAAACACTGTTAGTTTTTTTCTGTGGTGTATTTCAAGCTACTGTTAGTTTTTTCTGTGGTGTATTTCAAGCTTGGGGGCTTAGGTGTACTGTATGAGCCATTTGCGAACATTACTTGCCATGATTTCCATATGTAAAAACTGGTTGTGTTTCAGGATAGTTTTGACTACTTTAGAACTTCTTTTGAAGCCTGTGGATGTGAAATTTAAGTTCTACTCTTTATTCTGAGCAAAAGGGTACTTGAAATTAGTCTGTAGCATCAGTAGTTGTTGAGATATGGCTTGTTTACTATTTGGTGTTATTTCTCTCTCATGTCATCTTTTTCCGCCTGCGAGAAATGTGTTTTTCCTCATTTTTGAAGTGATCTGGATGAAAAAACTATGGCTTGCCTACCCCTGGAAAAAATTATTCTTACAGTAAGTAGTATATAGTTTTGGTTTTATCATTTTCAGCTGTGTCTGTGTATTCATTCTCCATTTATCAAGCCAGAAAAATGGTGTTTCGTTAAAATCGCTAAATTGTGCCATTTTCTTGCATTTTTAAATGCTCATAACTCTTGAACTATCATTGATAGGAAGATAAAATTTGGCAGAGATATTCAGTGTTGTGTTGTCTTTCAAATGCTATTAAGTTTTTCTCTTTATGTGAACAAACAAAAATTTTGAATTTTTGGGGTGGACCTACCTACTAATATATAGAAAAAAGCATGTAAAATCGAATCCCGCCGACGACAAGTTCCAAAAATGGCGACTTGCCTGCAAACTTTTCTGATGAAAAAAAGCAAAACTTTGGAAGCGTCGATCAAAGTTCGAAACTGGCACACATAGGTGTCGTCGGGATATATCATTCTGTTACATTAATTCTCATTGGCTGCAAAATTACAATGTGATTGGTTCACAAATATAGCCGTACCGACCGAAATAGTGAAGCATCCCGAACAAACTTCGATTCTAAATGCATACTGTCGCCGCGATTGCGCCCAAAGCGCGGATTTTCGACTTTCTCATCAAATAACTAATTCCATTTTCGCTCTAAGTATATAAAAAGGCAATCATTCAAATCTTTATTCATTTCTTATTCACATAAGACAAAAAATAAGAATGAAACACCGATTAAAGAGGCAGTAATACTTGATTGAACCGAAGACCCCCCCCAGTTTTGCGGCCGGCCCCGATTTTCCCCAGTTTTTGGTACCACAAATTTGACGTCGCGTTTCGGTTCGCACGGCATTGCTAATATGTGTGCGTGTGTCTGTGTGTACATGTGTGTGTGTGTGTATACGTGTGTGTGTGTGAGTGTGTGTGTGTGTGTGTGAGCTTGCGGCAGGGGGGTGAACTACGCGCTGTCAAAATTATTGTGTTGAATGCACTGCCTTTGAAAATCGACAAAATCATAGTATCTTGGTGTATTTGTTGGGAGGGATAGTTGTGAACTGTGACAGTTTGATTGAGACTTGACAACCATCACACTGTCTTGGTATGTGTTTAGGGGGTTGGGGTAAAATGCACACTCTCCTTGTGGGGATGCCGGGGGCTTTTCAGTATACAGGCGATGCTGCTTGGACCAAGCAGACAGCCCATCTAGACATTTGAACGGATGTACTTTGTCCATGGTCAGCCATGACCGAAGGAGGCCTACTACTACTTTTAGTATAAATAATATCCCCACCTTCTGGAAATTCTGTGCTTGATCTGTCACTGTCTTTGTTTCTTCCTTCCTCATTTGCTTTCTGTCATTTCTTCATATCATTTTCAGCCTAGCTGGTCCATTCACCTTTATGTGTTTGACAAAGTCTTACGTACTTTCTGTTAGGATAGGTAATTGGGTACATGTATTAAGGGCATTTTTGGCTCTAGGGAAAGGAGATATTCGGAAACAATTTTTAGGTAATTTAGGCTGATTTTCATGTTTTAGTTCCTTAGGTAGGTTTACATTTTGTATGCAGGTATGGTTTTTTTATCCCCTGTGTGATAAATTGGACGGAGTGATCAACACCAGAGGCAACTCGTGTGATAAATTGGACGGAGTGATCAACACCAGAGGCAACTCGTGTGATAAATTGGACGGAGTGATCAACACCAGAGGCAACTCGTGTGATAAATTGGACGGAGTGATCAACACCAGAGGCAACTCGTGTGATAAATTGGACGGAGTGATCAACACCAGAGGCAACTCGTGTGATAAATTGGACGGAGTGATCAACACCAGAGGCAACTCCCCAGATTATGTGGGCCTGGTTGACAGCAGGATATATTTTGAAAAGGAGTGTAAGAGTACATCCCTGTCACGAGTCTCAATCCAGAATGCAACTGCATAGTGTCGTGATTATTATCCCCATAATCCATTGTTATAGGCCATTTTATGAGGAAGGGGGATTTGGAGCACCTGGTCACAATGGGAAAGATGGAGGGAAAAAGAGCACCAGGTAGATCCTGGGAGAGAATGCTGGACAGAATTGCAGAGTGGCTGGGGATGAGGAGGGTGGGGGAGATGCTAGGGGCAATGAGAGATAGAGATGGATGGAAGTCCATGGTCGCCAAAGCCATGCGGCAGGGCACCTGATGATGATGATGATAATGATAGTCCATTGTGAAAAAGAAAGAATAATGTGTGATTGCAGAAAACCCTGAAAAACATATTTTTTGTTGACTTAACCCTTTCCCATTTGCAGATTCTGCTCAGAAACTCTTCCTAGTATTCGGAGATTTTCCTATATTTTTGAAGAAAATGTAGTTCTGCAATTTGACAGAGCACCACACGATTACTATTTATCATAGAGCATTCACATTTGGCAAACTTATTCATGAGATGTCATAGTTTGTTATGTACCCCAGTATGTGTGTCCTGCCTGCTTGTGTCATGCTGCTGTCCCCTGTATTGTCACCAAATCAAGGTAAAATCATGATGACATCATGCTGTTAGTCCACAACTAGCCTATAACATACACAGTGGACATATGTGAGTCACAAACAGCACATATGGTCCTACCTGAACGTGTCCGCCATCGTATCCGCTGTCATAATACTCCAATCGAATATGTACACATGTCACAAAATGAATGTCACCAACCACTCAATCATTATGTATCTGGCGGTAGTTATAGCACACAATGTACAGTATTTACAAATATATTCACATATTTACACATCCACACTATGTACAAGAATGTCGGGTGTCTATTCAACATCAGCCACCAAGGTGGCTGTCACAGTAAACTGTCACAGCTGAGTGTCACAGCAGCTGTCACCTGTCACCAAACATGTCATCAAATTAGGATGTTATTTCCCTGACTGGGCTGGCCCACCAGATTTTGTTGGTGGTAGTCCCTGAAGCAGTCCCTTTTGTGATGGCACAGGGAAATTTGACAGAAACTGCACATATATGATGTTTCCACCTGTCCACCTTTAGCTGTGCGTCGCCCATTGATGACACATTGACGACAGACTCTCTTGCAGCCATCTCTCTTCACTAGCTTGTGCTGGTCGATTGTCTGGAAGGCAATGGGGGGCTGTGAAGATGGCTTCCTTTTTGCTGCAACCTTTTTTCTGCAAGTGAAGCCTCCTCTAAGCTGGTCGACAAGGTCAGAGCGAAAGGCAAAGTGGTCGTACCTCTTCTTGACAGGTGTGACATGTGCTGATTTCTCCCAGGTGAGAAACGCATTGATGATGCAAAGATTGATCATTGAGTTGAAGATATATCTCCACCACTTCTTGTTTGCATGGCCCACAGGATAGTAGGACAAGTGTTGATCACATTTGTCCACACCTCCCATGAGCTTGTTGTATGCAGCAATGACAGTGGCCGTCTCTTTTTTCTTTGCCATCGTTTTACCTGGGGGCTGGTTGGTGCTCAGCATAAATATTTGGCGCTTGTCTTTGTAGACTGTGGCCATCAGTGATCCCTGCTCCATCTGCAGCAGATCCCCTTGGTTGGCAAGTCTTGCTTTCTTCACCTCCATTGGCAGTCCTTTCCTGTTGGGCATAACTGTCGCGCAGGCATATGTCCCCTTGGCACGCAGATTTTTCAGGAGGGGCACAGAGGTGAAGAAGCGGTCAAAGTATAAGTGCCTGTTCTGGTTGAAGTAGTCAGAGGCCAGTTTGTTGACGACTTCTTCCCCCAGGCTGATACTGGTGTCCTGGCGACTGTGACGACCGGTGTAGACGTCAAAATCCACACAGTAGCCCGTTTCTGCCTCACATATTTGCCACACCTTGATGCCCCATTTTGTTGGCTTTCCTGGCATAAACTGCTTGAAAAATACGCGTCCCTTGAAGCCTATCATGGATTCATCTACACTCAAGTCACGGCCTGGATTGTACTGTGACTTGAACAAGGGCTTCAACATGTTGAGAAAGGGCCTAATTTTGAAGAGGGGATCATAGTCAGGGCTGTCACGCCCAGGTGTGTTGCTGGTATCTCGCAGGTGAAAATATTGATTCAGCTTCAAGAACCTTGTTTTTGGCATGACAGCACTGACCCATGATTCAGAAAATTTGTCGTCTGTAGACCAGTAGAGGTGCACCCTTGGCACAGGTTTCATCCCCATCATGATCAGCATCGACAGGTAAGCTTTCATTTCTGCTGGTGTTGTGTCTGACCATAAGGGGTCTGTGGCTAAGCCCTTAGCAGCGATCTTTTGCCTGGCGTAATTATTTGTTTCATCAGCTGCTGTTTGAAAAAACTGCTCAGGTACAAATAAAAAAAAATAATCCAGTGGTTTGGCATCGAGAGGGAGAGTGTGAGTGGGGCCAGTTGGCAGTACGAATTCATTCACTGCAACCGGCGCGCCTGCACTTCGCCACGTCGTCTGCAACGATGCCAGTGGAATGTCGTCGTCAGGGTCACTTTCCTCTTCACTATCTTCTCCAATTTCATCTCCATCTTCAGCTACTTCAATTTCGACATCAGATTCGTTGCCTAAATCTCTTTCACATTCCTCCAGTTGTCGCAAAATAGCTTGCGTTTCCTCATCAGTGTAATCTTCGAACATTTCTTCTTCGTAAATGGCAGCCATTCTCAACACAAAGAAAGCGTGTGAATGAAAAGGTCGGACGCTGACCGATATCTTGTAAATGAGGCGATGTGTGGTACCAGACTCAGCATCATTCTTTCATTGGTTTATCCTGACTTTCGCGGGAAACTTCATTCATGAGGTGTGTGTAACCCCTAGTGCTTAGAGCGTGATGGAAATTCCCCACCAGGCCTAAGTAACGGGAGGCGGGCTGCGGCGGGTGTAAATAAAAAGCGGGGTTTCCCGGCCGGCGGGCTGCGGCGGGATAAAATGGGAAAGGGTTAAACACTTTGCAGCGACAGATAATAGATAAGTACTGTTCGATTGCAGAAAGACCTAAAGAATGTGTTTGACTTTGAGTCGTGTATTTTGTGGTGACAGAAAGTGTTACTGTTAGTAAATAATTTGATAAGAAGTGCATATATATCAAGCTGTACAGTTTACCTGTAATTCCTACATTTTTTCATTGCGTCCGAAGTACTACGATTTACAAACAAAATACTACACGAAATGAACAAATTGTATCAAAACTGCATTTATAACTGTTCTGCACAATAGCGGCAAGCTATTGTTGTGTAATTGCAGATGGATTAATATTTAAATATTGTCCAATACTCCCTCTGTCTGAAAGGAAATATTTTGAATTTTAATGGACATATAAAAAACATCAATACACTGTGGTTAAACCCTGTGATTCCCACACCCTGCCCACCAGTATCCAGCATTATCAACCATGCTAACAAAACAAAGACTTAACTCTTTGACTCCCTAACCCTATCCACAAGCATCCTGCAGGAAGCTGGTGAATAGGGTGAGGGAGTCAAAGGGTCAAGTTTTTGCAGTCGGTGGATAGGATGCGCAAGTCAAAAGGTTGAAAAATAAACCTTGTGTTTTTCTCTTTATTACGGTTTAGGTCTGATATTACATGTGAAAGGTATGTTTCTCTAGTGTGACTCAAATAGTGGTTGACATGTATGAGTACTGTGTGATTGCAGAAAGGCCTGAAGAACGTGTTTGACGAAGCCATCCTGGCTGCCTTAGAGCCCCCAGAACAGCCCAAGAAAAGAAATGTGTTGTTCTTTGAGAAACCGCTCGAAGCAGAATCCATCCTGTGCGTTTTAATTCTCACACTCCCCTCCCCACTGATGTTGTGAACGCCGTGAACCAGTGAGAAACGGCACCAGGGAGACACTCACAGACCTCAGGTTGATGTCTTGGAATTCAGTCATTATCATCATCATCATCATCATCACACTGTGTGATGAAGATCTCGTCTGTGTGGCTTCAGTCGTCGTCGTCGTCATCATCGTCATGCTGCATGGTGAAGATCGTTATCTGTGTGGCTTCAGAGATCATCATCGTCATCTTCATCATCGTCACACTGCGTATTGAAGATCTCGTCTGTGTGGCTGTGGTGTGACAATAGGCAGATTACTGATAGCCTACTGCTGTTTTATTGTGAGCAGATTATTATCAAAACTGCTGATTGTGAGCAGATCATATTGCTGTCAGGATAAAGATCAAGACTCAAATTCTTAAGATTTTGGTCTGCTAACTCATTCAGGAAGATGTGGCAGTTCAAAAGTCTTATCACTGTGAATTGAATCATCGTCGCTGGTGCTTTTTTTTAGGTCCAATCTTGTCCCTTTGCAACACATTTTAGGTCAGATCTTGTCTGTGTATATTGTGATTAGGTCAGATCTTGTGTGTGTATAGCGTGTTGAGTCCAGCTCTTGTCTGTGTACAACTCGTTTTAGGTCAGATCTTGTGTGTATGTGTAGCACGTTTTAGATCAGATCTTGTCCGTGTGTAGCACATTTTGGTTCAGATCTTGTTTGTGTACAACACATTTTAGGTCAGATCTTGTGTGTGTATAGCGTGATTAGGTCAGATCTTGTGTGTGTAGCACGATTTAGGTCAGATCTTGTGTCTGTAGCACATTTTAGGTCATATCTTGTGTGTGTAGCACATTTTACGTCAGATCTTGTGTATGTGTAACATGTTTTAATCAGATCGTGTGTGCGTACATGTTTTAGATGAGATCTTGTGTGTGTACAGCACATTTTAAGTAATATTTTGTGGGTGTACAACACATTTTAGGTCAGATCTTGTGTGTACAGCGCATTATTGGTCAGATCTTGTGTGTACAGCACATTATAGGTCAGATCTTGTGTGTGTACATTTCAGGTAAGATTTTGTGTATAGGCTACATGTGTTCCACATTTTAGATCAGATCGTGTGTGTACAACACATTTTAGGTCAGATGTGTGTGTGTACAATACATGTTAGGTTAGATCTTGTGTGTGTAGCACATTTTAGGTCAGATCTTGTGTGTGTAGTACATATTAGATCAGATCTTATGTGTGTAAACATTTTAGGTCAGATCTTGTGTGTGTAGTACATATTAGATCAGATCTTATGTGTGTAAACATTTTAGGTCAGATCTTGTGTGTGTACATGTTTTAGGTCAGGTCTTGTGTGTGTATAGCACATTTTAAGTCAAATCCTGTGTGTACAGCACATTTTAGGTCAGATCGTGAGTGTGTGTGTGTGTGTGTGCACAACACGTGTTAGGTCAGATCTTGTGTGCCTAGCTTGTTTTAGGTCATATCTTGTGTGTGTAACTCATTTTAGGTCAGACCTTGTGTGTGTAGATCATGTTTTAGGTGAGATCTTGTGCGTGTTCAGCACATTTTAAGTAAGGTCTTGTCTGTGTATAGCGTGTTTAGTTCATGTTTTGTCTGCATGTTTTAGATCAGATCTTGTCTGTGTATGTTTTGGTCAGATCTTGTCTGTTTACAGAGTGTTTAGTTCATGTTTTGTTTGTATGCTGCATGTTTTAGGTCAGACCTCATCTTTGTCCTTTGTGCAGCATGTTCAGGTCAAGTCTTGTCTGCATACAACACATTTTAGGTCAGATCTTGTCTGCACACAAACATGCTTTGGGTCAGATCTTGTATATGTGCAGCATGTTAAGTTATTTCTGCTGCTGCTGCCATCACTGAAGAGACTGTTGATTGGATTGTCATCACAGGTGCTTTGACTTGAATCTCATCTTGGTGCAAGTGCTTATTGGATTGAATTTGTGTATGCTTCTACTTTTATTGATTAAACCCTCAAATTGTGTGTCTGCTTCTACTCAAATTAATTAAACCCTTTCATTCTTTCGTCCTATCTACCAGCTTTAAGCTGGAAGAGGGCGAAAGAATTAATTGTGAAAGGTGTGGATGACAGTGAGAACAGGTGTGTGTCATCAGTCTTGAGGAGTGGCTGGTTATCTGCTTGGTTAGGTGTGAATGATTAACCATGTCACTGCCATCCTTATTTGCTTGGTTAGGTTTGAATGATTAACTATGTCACTGCCATCCTTCACCCCATGCACCTGCTTTTGCAGGGAGGTCTAGACAGGAAAGGGTTAACAAGTTTCAAACACAAACCACCGATGACCAGATCTAAGCCATATCTTTTCTATTGTCACATACGAGACATTGTCTTGACTGTACAAGCTGAATGTTTACAATATTTTAACCCTTTGAGTTTGACTCCCGCAACCTATCCACCAATTGCAAAAGCTTAACCTTTGACTCCTTTACCCTATCCACCAGCTTCCTGCAGGAAGATGGTGGATAGGATGAGAGAATCAAAGGGTTAAGTTTTTGCTTTGTAGCATGGTTGGCGGGAGTTAGAGGATTAACTAGCTGTCATAGTTCTTTTTAATCGCTTTAAAGTTTAAATATGTTTGATTGACTGATGTGATTGTGGTGGACGTCTTAACCCATTGTCAGTTGTACATCAGATTGTTTCACAGAAAGTGCTGTCTTGAGAAAAGGGAAACAGACAGGGAAACTAATTTGTCGCACAGACTTGTTTTGAAAAGGAAACTGATTGTCACATTTTTTTTTTTTTTTAAACAGAGCTCCTTTTGTATGCGAATGAATGATGTAATTCTGATGAGGTGTGAATTGTTTGAGTCAGTCATACTTTTTCCATCGTCATACGTCAAGACATCGTCTTCAAAAAAGGGAAGGTAAAACTTTTTGTTATAGATTTTAAAAAATTTTTTTTTTTTTATAGGTTTCTTCTGTATTTGAATGACTGATGTGATAATTTTTGTCGAATTTGGAGCTTCTACAAGAGGAACTTATTGCACTCTGATAGTTCCACATTCACTCCACACAAATCTGCCAGTGAATATCCCTGAGGTGACCATGAGAGTAGGGTATATCAGGCCACAGTATCTGCGACAGTTTTTCATAATTTTATGATGATGACAGTGGGATTAACTCTCTCGCTACAAGCGTCAGGATTTCCCGATCACGTCTCAACAACGCTTGTCTATGAGCGTCGGAGAAATCCGACTTGAGTTTTGAAAATTCTCGGGAGCTTTCAGTATTTCCGCTAACTGAAACTAATAGCCAGAAATAGATTCTTTGGTGATTCTTAGCCTCATTTCAGGCCATGAGGTCACTGTACTACATAGTTGGTGTGTGGACAGTGCAAAGTTCACGTCCCACTATCTCCACAGCGAAGCAGACGACGGAAAAGCAAATGGCTGAACAATACTCAACAACTCAGCGCTGTTCAACACGATCTCATCCTTCAGTGCTCATGGAGTGTGTGTGCACGTTGGATTTTATGAAATTTCATTCAAAATGTGACTGTAGGAACTGATGTATTGACCTGACTGTATTTTGTAAGACATTTTTCACCTGAAAATGTCTCTAATTTTATTTGTACCATTACTCAGCAACCATGAGGATTAGACACTTGAAATTTCAGCATTTTGTACAACAATCTTTTAATATGAACTGCCGAATTTCAAAACACTGTTTTCATTTGTTTGTATGAGAATTTTTCTCATGACCTATACAAATGGTGCGTATCAGGGGAATGGCAAGGGGCATAATCATACGCAGTGAGTGAGTTAACAGTATAATACCATGAAGTTCCAGATAAGATCAAGACTGGGTGACACTGCACTTTTCACTTACTTTCATGATATAGTCTGGCATTAACCAGGCTTTAAAGATGCAGACATCTGCGGTGTTGGTCAAGAATTTTGAGCAACACCCTCAGTGGAGGAAACTCAACTGTGTGATCCCAGTCTTCTTAGTTTCAGTTTCTCAAGATGACATTTCTGTGCTTGGAATGAATTCCATATATATATGCACTAACGTCACAGGTGCCATGTGTGTGGTGGTCGTGACGCAAGCCTGCACATAAACCCATGAGCTGGCCAGGTCCTGAGATCCTACATAGCCTGTGTTTTACCTAGTCTATACTTTTTATACTAGTAGTGTATCAGCCTGTCATTGGGTTACGTGTGAATGATGTGTGTATAGATCTGTGTATGTAAATGCGCCTATAGCATGCTCTAGTCTGGGTAGAAGCTTGTTGGGGTGGACAAATCCCACAATAACTTTTTGTTGGACAGATAGGGATTTGAATCCAGGACCATTTGGCCATGTTAACTGGTTAGTCCAGAAAAATTCGAAGGGATATAAATATTAACCAAAGTTTATTGTTGTTTGTACTTAAGATGTGTGTTGTCTCTGTATTTATATGTTTTTAATTTATTCTTGTAAAATATAAGCGGTAAACTCCCCGAGGTCACAGGGGAGCGAGGTGGTACAGATCTCAATTTTCAGGGCGAGAACCTGCATTATGAGGGTGGTCACCATCTCCTCTTCCTCACTGCTTTACCTTCCTTAACCCTTTGACTCCCGCACCCTGTCCATCAGCTTCCTACATTGTCAACTACACTAGCAAAGCAAAAGCTTAATCCTTTGTTACCTCACCCTATCCACCAGCTTCCTGCAGGAAGCTGATGGATAGGGTGAGGGAGTCGAAGGGTTAGGTTTTTGCAGCTGGTGGATAGGGTGCGGGAGTCCAAGGGTTAACTTTGAAGAAAGGTACTCATTCACTGTGGGTAGACTAGAGGCTATGTGCACATATGATTTTTGAATTCATGTAAAGTTTTTTTGATTTGTAAATTTTGTTCATCTGAAGTGTTCAAGATATTTGCTAACCATTTTGTTGTTTTTTTTTAATTCTCCATGCATTTATTATCATTTTTCCCCTTCATGTAAGGTTTTAAGATAATTGCTCTTCTTTCATGCAGGCCTAACACACATGCACTTACTCACTCACACTCACACTTGCAGTGGTAGTCAAGAGGGATATATCACACTCAGATCAGATTATTATAAATCTGCTCCACCCCAGTCTTCCAGCCATTATTGAGCAGACACCTTGAGCCAGCACAAAATACTATTCACTAACTAGGTGTTAAATTGGGAAGGGGGTAGGGAGGATAGGTCCTATGAAACACTTGACACCACCAGACTGTAGCATTAACTCGCTCGCTATGAGCATCGGGATTTTCCGATCATGTCTCAACAACGCTTGTCTACGAGCGTCAGAGAAATCCATCTTGAGTTTTGAAAATTCGCGGGGCTTTCAGTATTTCCATTAACCGAAACTAAAATGGTCATTCCTATCAGGCCATGAGGTCACTGTACTACGCAGTTGGTGAGTGGACAGTTGCAAAGTTCACGACCCACTATCTCCGCAGCGAAGCAGGCGACGGAAAAGCAAATGGCTGAACAATACTCAACAACTCGGCGCTGTTCAACACGATCTCTTCCTTCAGTGCACATGGAGTGTGTGCACGTTGGATTTTATGAAATTTCATTCAAAATGTGACTGTAGGAACTGATGTAGGCCTATTGACCTGACTGTGTATTTTGTAAGACATTTTCCACCTAAAAATGTCTCTAATTTTACTTGTAGACCTACCATTGCTCAGCAACCATGAGGTTAGGCAGTTGAAATTTCAGCATTTTGTACACCAATCTTTTAATATATGACCTGCCAAATTTCAAAACTCTGTTTTCATTTGTTTGTATGAGAATTTTTCTCATGACCTATACAGATGGTGTGTATTAGGGGAACAGGAAGGGGCATAATCGTACATAGCGAGTGAGTTAAGATAGGCAGCAGACAGACAAGTTTTAGTGTTGTCAACTAGGATTGAACTCGAGACGTAAATTTTTAAACTAACAGGTCTGTCAAAAGAACTAGCCAACCCACAACCGCATCAACAGTATTTTTCCCCCTTCATGTGAATTTTAAACTTATTAAAGGTATATTTACTGTCCTGGTTTTCATGTTGTTTTTATTTCACCCGGTTTTCATGTTGTTTTTATTTCACCCTTTTTTCTCATCTTCACCATCATCATGATTGTATAAACTGGTGTGCGTTATCGGTTCCGTATTTTTTGTACGCAGCATGCATTATTGTGTAAATTGTTTGAACAGTAATTTTGTTTTTTTTATATGTTGACTGTTCTCTTTTGATGATTAAAACATGAACGATGCTAATTTACCTGTGTGTATATCTGTGTGTGCGCATGTGTATGCGCGTGTGTGGTGTGTGTGTGTGTGTGGTTTGTGCGTGCGTGCATGTGCGTGTTCACCTGTTAACTAGTACGTCAGGTTAGGAATGAAAATGAAATGGATGAGCTTGGCTTTTGTTTCAGTAGAACTAGAAATGTTAGTGTGTTTCAAGAGTGAGGCAAAATAACCAACATGTTGGTGTGTTTCAAGAGTGGGCAAAATAACCAACATGTTGGTGTGTTTCAAGAGCAGGGCAAAATAACGAACACGATGGTGTGTTTCAAGAGCGGGGCAAAATAACCAACATGTTGGTGTGTTTCAAGAGTGGGGCAAAATAACCAACATGTTGGTGTGTTTCAAGAGCGGGGCAAAATAACGAACACGATGGTGTGTTTCAGAGTGGGGCAAAATAACCCAACATTTGTTTACTTTCTAGACTCTCTGGTTTCAGTCTCTTTTGTGAAGCCTTTTGTCTTCAGAATTCCATTTTACACAACAGGAAGACCTTTACTTTTCCTGGATTCTGGAACAGGCAGTGCACCAACGCCTCATGGCGGCTCGACAGTATTGACTGTATGGGGTTTCCTGGCACAGGGACTTTGACTGTGTGGGGATACTATTTATACTGAAAGAGTCCCCGGCATTCCCACAGGGGGGGAGGGAGGAGGGGGGGCACTAAGGCGGTGCAAAAGACAGAGCATCAACAGAAACAATTGAAAAAAAAAAGATGTAAAGATTCTTTTTCATGCCTTCAGTTCACCCACATTACAGATACGTATACACATTCTGTCTCGATCAAAGTAAGCAAGCACACACACATACACACACACACATGCACGCGCGCACACACACACACACACACACACACCGCCGCAAAGTTCTCAGTGATGCAGTATTCAACATATTTACTGACCATTTCCAAATACCAGTGCGATTGTGTATCATCCATCCTAAATCTTGACTTGCGTGTTGTGTTTTTGTGTCTTCTTTCTTGAGTGTGCTATGGAATTCATAATGCAACAAAATGATCTCAATACTACAACAAACAAAAAAGACAAAGTTGGACTGTGTAGGCCTACTGGGTGAGACATTAACATCTATATGACACATTCATACATGTGACCGAATAGCACACAACCGATGCTAATCTGATAGTGGGTGTTTTTGAGATAGACACATTCTTGAAATCTACAATCTTATCTGATCATTTCAGTGTATAAACGAATGTTGGCATAGGTCAAAAATGGAGCATACTGTGGCTGTTTGGATTAATCCCCTTATCCCCATTCCCCTGCCATTCCCTAAGGTGGTTTGACAGATTTCACACATTTGCATGTCACACTTTTCTTTACGTTTTTTTTTTTTTTAACCAATCCAATTTACAATTAGCACTAAGACTATTTGTAGATGATTCACACAGCACAGGAAAGCCATGACAAAGACCTTTCCAGCAATGTGCAAATACATGGGGCACTGCATAAATAAAATGTAATCTGATCAACATGAAAAAAAAAAAAAAAAACCAACCAAACAAAAAAGACCAAGTTGGACTGTGTAAGTCAAGCAAAAACCTGATTTTGAACAACCTAATGACACTGCAAAGCTCACTCTGGAAACGTACAGATATCTGCAATAAACCAGGCCTAAAATCATGGCAGTTGAGCATTGCTCAGCCAGGCTGTATTTGGCAATCTTAGTGGTACAAGGTGGAAAACTCAATTGCTTTCAGTGTACAAACTTTCGGCAGCAGTTGCTTCCCTTGCTACGATTATTTCTGTTTGCAACAGTTTTGCTATCTGTGTGCTTTCTGGGCAAATTTTGATGGAACGATGTATCCAAGTACGACCTATGTCAAGAATGGAGGTTTTTCATCTGCTCAATTTTCATGATCTAGCTGACACAGATTCTGACAAGTTCCTTCACCCCAAAGAAAGTGAATATAGCAGCGACAAGGATCAAGGAGTTGGTAAAGATATTGCCTCAGTGCCAGAGCTTGCTGTCGTTGCAAGTGCAAATCAACTGATTGAATGTGGTTGGAGTGTTCGACGGTTCATCTCAGACTTGAGCAGGTGCGTGGGTGCACAGGGTGTCTGTGACACTGATAACAACGGCTGGCTGGAGAACCTCCACATTTCTGTTAGATACCAATAGGCCTGAAAACTAAAATTCTAAAATGTTTGATCTGGCCGGCCAGTCATGACTTGTGGTTGAGAAGCCTGGATTTTCAGAAAATCTGATTGCAAAAAAATTTGAAGCAGCAGAGATGTGGTTTTATCAGAGACTACTACGTGTCAAATGGGCTGACAGAAGAACCAATGAAAGTGTCCTGGAAGAACTTGGCATCACCAGAAAATTACTAGCAGACAAGAGAAGACTTAAATACATTGGCAGCTATTTTTCAAGGAAAAACAGAGGCAAAAAGGAAGAAAGGCAGACCTCCAATTTTATACATTAAGAATATAACCAACATCAGTGGCATAAATATTCAAGACAGTCATTTGGAGGCGTAGCTGTGTCACAGAGTGCAGCAGCCAACACTGAACCCGGTGACACCAATAGATGACATCAATAAAAATGACATTCCAAAGTACATAGAGGTGACTAGACCTACTCAGGGCTGCTAGAGAGGTTCAATTACAACTACTGGTTTTCTTGCAAGTTTCTTAGAGGTTGGCAGGAAGATAAGGCAGAAGGAGTGCCAGTCACAAGTGTTCAACAATTTAAAGTTTGTTATCTACTGTGTGAGTTTCTAAACTGACTTCACCACTATCAGAGCTCCCACTGAGGAAAAGCAAAAATCCCTGAAAATCAGGGTGGGGGGGGGTTCTGGGAGGAACTTGCCCACCTGGAAAATTTTGAAAATTTATGTTTAAAATGGCGCAATCTGACACATATCTGAGCTTAATTTAAAGTTTTTCATAGTTTTTTTTTCGCGGAATTTTTTTTTTTTCGCGGATTCTCTCTCGGTTTTAGCGGAAATCCGCGAATTTGCGGAAAAGTGGGAGCCCTGACTATTTTCAACTGTCTTTCTGCCTTAGCGAGTTAGCACTGGTATCATGCTGATGTGATCTCTCTCTCTCTCTCTCTCTCTTACACATACACACAGATACATATGTGCACACACCATGAGTAAGTTACAATAACAAACACATACATGCACACACCATGGATAAACTACAATCATACACTCACACACACAAAATAAATGGTAATGGTATGTGCTGACTGTGAAGTAACTAAGTCTCATACTGGCTTGTAACTGCATCACTCATACCTCATTCAAAACCAAATCTACTGTGAATTTGTGAATGAGCACCCAATCGTGTTTGGTGTTGGTAAGGGTAAAGGTGACCTAAATGTAAAAGACAGTCACGTAATGTCAAGGTCGCAGGAAAGAGGTGGTAGAGACCTCAACTTCTCCCGGAGCCAACTCTGTGATGCGGACGCCCATTGACTCTCTCTCACTGCTTTACCATCCCCAACCTGACCAGGGGCAGGTATCAAGTTTTAGAAATAGCTGAGACAATCTTGCTAACGCATTTTGGTCACAGGCACACCCACACACACATCCACACACATCCACACACACATCCACACACCCACACAAAGACACATCCACACACCCACACAAAGACACACATCCACACACATGAATACACATACAGGCACTCATACCTCTCTGCTAATACGAAACAGCGTTCCTTTTCTCTCCCTTTCTTTTTTGCATGGGAAAACTCGGCTAAAGCACAAAATTTTCACTGTTGAGTTCTTAACTCATCTTACACGTAAAATGTCAAAGTATATGAATCAACATGCAAATAAAATATCCAAAAATTAACACTATCTATTACAGTTTTATTCTTACACGCTTTAGAACTCCCTCAGAGTATTTATGACCAAGCAAGTACAACATTCATAAAATTGCAATTTTTGTTCTTTTCATAAACAAAAATGCTTTTTAAGGTGCTTTCAGTTATAATATATGAAAACACTCTGGAAAACCGAAAATGAGTTTTATAAAGATTAGAAATATGGAAAGATCTCAGCTGACCCCATCTTGATCCTATCCAGCTATTTTTAACCATACTATGACCGGCTACTTGCGAGTTTAGCGGGTTTTCCCATACTGGGTCACACATATATGTAAGGGAGATTTAACACAGAACAACAAAAATCATGAGCGGGGTAGGTCCACTTCAATGGATTTGATGTGATGTCCTGGTACCATGGCCAATCCTAGCACTCTGGGGTCTTCTTTCTCCTTCTCTGTCCACAGAAACAAAATAACTATTTAACACATTTATTTTTTTCAACCCTTTCAACCCCACCTGTATCCCCCCACTCCTGGTAGCTTTGATCTCACATCGCTTACTTGTACTTTTATGTTCTACTTTTGAACTCCTGTAACTCTTCCACTAATACAGCAAATTTTATGCATCTTTTTAAAAGTAAAGATGAAAGATTTTGTTGAAGCGCTTGCTTTTGCGATTTTTCTTCATCTGATTTTGTGACTAAAACAATGTAAATAAAAAAAAGGGGGGATAACAGTTAGCGTTCATATAGCAATTTATGAATTAACATATTAGTCCTAAACAATATTCACTTTTTATGAACAAACAAAACAAGAAGACAAATACACACCTTGTGGAAACTCATAGCTTTTTAAAATTACAGATAAAAGGTGAAAGTTTTTATTAATGTGCTTATTTTTGTGATTTTTCTGTATTTGGTTTTGTGAGTAAAATAACAACAACAAAATAAACTCGTAAACAAAAAGCGAAAAAAAGTTCCTAAACAGTGATCACTTATTTTGAACAAACAGACAAAAAAAATTCCTAAATGATTACTTACTTTGAACCAATACACACAAAAGAAATCCAAACACACACTTTCTGGAAACGCATGTATGTAAATACAAAAAGCAGTATTTCAAAGTATTTCAAGTGAAGTTGGTGACTGAGCAGACTACTCTCAAGGCATTACAGACAAGAATATTTTCATAGTTTTGTTCCTTACACTATTGAACACCGAAATGAATATGACTGAGCCAGACTGTCACTGAAATGTGACAACAGAACTGTAAAAGTTGACATTCATGTTCTGAAGAAATGAAGCTTGCCAAGCACTGACTGACTGGCAGACTATTCATCAAATGTCAACTCTGTTGGACAGGACATGTTATCTGTATACAAGAAAACTGCACCTCAAAGATGCTCCTGTACAGACAGGGGAGCAAAGATCATCATGTGCTCTGCCGCATGGTATTGGTAATCATGGCCCTCCATACAAAATCTGTCCCTTGTCGCCGCAAATACATCTCCCACCTTCTCTGTCCTCAGCCATTCTGCAAGTCTGTCCAATATTTTCTCTTTGGGTTTAGGCCTACCTGCTTTTTTCCTCCAGCTTTCCTGTTGTGACTATGTGCACTAATTTCTCTTGCCTCATAAAATGTCCTATACATGTTGCTCATCTTTTCCTAATCTTTTTCATTAATGTTCTTGTGTCTGCCTCCTTCAAGACTGTCTTTGTTTTTTGTTGGTTTTGTTGTTGTTGTTGCTGTCTATGGAACTCTGAACATTCTTCTTAGAAACCACATTTCAGTTACCTCAATCTTGTTCTGACTTTGTGTGTTGACTGACCATGCCTCACATCCGTACAACAGTATCGGTTCTATATAACACTGAAGAACTCTTCCTGATGTTAAATGATAGGCATTTGATGGTAAGAACGATTTACACTTTCTTGAAGGCTGTTTTAGCTTGGCTGATTCTGCTAGCTATTTCTGATGTACATCTGCCGTCTGGTGAGATGAACATTCCCAGATACCAAGCAAGGATACAAAAGTTAAAGCAACAGAAGGATACTTTGAGGGCCAACCTCAATAGCTGTGGCATCAACATCACCACATGGTACGACAATGCTGCGAAAGAGTAAGCTGGCAACAGCAACGCACACAGGGCACATTCATATCTGAACAATGCAGAACCGATGTACTAAACAGAAGAGGGACGGACGGAGCAAAACCTGATGCCAGAAGACTCTTTCTATACTGTGCCTGCAGAAGAACCTGTGCCTCCAGGACAGGTCTTCAATCCCACACAAAAATCCGTATCAGGCATCAAAGACCAGTATGTCTACTCCATCTGCCAGATCAGTATTTCTTATTTGTTATCATTGTTAAAAGCCCAGCCGACTGCACAGAGCCACACCAGGGCTATAACTGCTTCAAAACATACAAAACTTCAACAGGAAAAAATTTTAAAAATTTAAAAAAAGAATATTAAGTACACACATCAATGCATTTGCACACATAATCTAAGGACATGCCCCTGGCGCTGACCACTCTGTCCAATTTCTTGCACAGGGGATTTCAAAAACACACCTGACTACAAATTTAAGCATATCAAAGGACATCAAAACATATACGAAAATAGGTATAAATTACCTGAAATTGCTTCTGCATATCTCACCTCCCTAGAGCCAAAAATGCACTTCATACATGTACCCAATTACCAATAATAGAAAAAGTATGTAAGACATTTATCGAACACATACAGGTGAATGGACCACCAAGGCAGAAAATGATAGGAAGAAATGACAGAAAGCAAAGGAACAAGGCAGAAACAAAGAGAGTGAAAGAAAAGAGGAAATTTCTAGCACAGAATTTCCAGAAGGTGGGGATACTGTTTACACTGAAAGAACCCCCGACATCCCCACGGGAGGAGTCAGACCAGTACGAGAGTCCATCATCATCATCATCAATACGTTTTATTTACCTGGTGCATGGATGTACTCCTCACAAGATCCTAGGATGATGTTGCCATCCCGGTCAGTACATAAAAATATACCTGCAACACACCAGCCAACATTACATGTGTGTGTGTGTGTGTGTGTGTGTTGTGTGTGTGTGTGTGTGTGTGTGTGTGTGTGTGTGTGTGTGTGTGTGTGTTGTGTGTGTGTGGTGTGTTGGTGTTGTGGTGTGTGCGTGCGTGTGTGTGGTGCGGCATGTGTTGCGCTGTGTTGTGTGTGTGTGTGTGTGTGTGTGTGTGTGTGTGTGTGTGTGTGTGTGTGTGTGTGTGTGTGTGTGTGTGTGTGTGTGTGTGTGTGTGTTCTTGACTTCAGTAGTTCAGTGAGAAGGGAAAACACTTTGAAAACGTTTAATTCACCCTAATTGAAATTTATGTGCTGAGAGACAAGTGAAGATAATGCAAGAAAAATCGTCAAGTAGCGTCTGTGCCTTCTAAACTAGTTTGTTTGATGGAATCATCTTATCAAGTGATGCATCAAATTTGCTCTTGTCTCTCGAATTTCCTTGCCAACAGCACACACATTCTCTTCCTCTCCCCATCCCTTGATCTCAATAAGACATGTTGCATTATTTTTTCTGGTTTCCGTACTTAATTGGAAGCTTCCAACTGTTCGAATCAAAACTGAAAGATTGGGCGAAAGATCGCTGATCTGTAAACACTCCATCGTATCGTATTGACTCTCTTCACTGACAGGCCTACGGGAAGCAAGAGTTGCCTTTCCTTAGATAGCCTCGTTTTCACGCGAACGTTGGCAGACTCAATCATTGCAGATGAAATCAGTCGGCAGATCAGAAAGTTTGAAAAATCGAAATGAATTATAACTGCAGGTGTCAGAATTGTCACTTGCCCAACGGACTACTAGTTTTTGATTTTGACTCGCCCGACAGGTATTTTACTCGCCTCGGGCGACCGGGCGAGTGGATTTCGCCAGCCCTGCATGTATAAAAAAAACTGCTACACCATCATCTCTCGCCCCACTCCCATCTGTGAAAAGGCTAACAGCCTGAAAAACAAAAACATTCACTCATTCATTCACACACGGAAATGGGCCCTTATCCTGACAGAAGCGATAGTCAAATGGCTGTCAAACCTCCAATCAGAAAGTCTGAGTTCAATACTGTCTGAGTATCTCCCACCTCATGGGTAAAAGATGGAGATTTTCCCAATCTTCCTGATAACAAGTGTGCTGACCTGCCCAAACTCCATTCATGTGTACACATCAGCAAAACAACAAACATGCACATTAAAGATCCTGCAAGTCATGTCAATGTCTGGTAGCTCAAAGAAACATGAAATCACCCAACATGCACACCCACTAAAGACAATGTATGCAGACTGCGCAGCAACATACAGACTGCACAATGTGAGCAAAACATGCAGACATGTATCTGAAAAAAAATTGAAGGCTAAAAGAAGTAAAGAAAATCCTTACCAATGAGAGTCCTTCCATCACTCATCTTGATCTTCATATTTTTGTTGAGCCATGTCTCCAGCTTGTGTTTCCCATGGTATCTGTTGCTGTCCTGACATTCCTCCGTCTCCACCTGAATTAACAGAAATAATAATACTTATAAAAAGAAGACAAAAAAGAAGAAGAATGACTACTTGTTCAATGCCTTCTCACTAGAGCCCTGAAACGCCTCACCTGTCTCACCTGTCAGTGTCACCGGGTTTGGTGTTGGCCGCTGCACACCTGGACACCACCATCTCCCTCAAGGCACTCTGTCTTGACTTTTGTTGACAATGGTTTGAAGATTTAGGCCACTGAAGCACCTAATCTTCACAAAAGTATGAGACAAAGATATAAACCTGAAATGCCAACCCCCTATGGAGAAGCAGATGATGCCATGAACTATATCATACATAAACATATGAACTCCATAATCAAATGAATTCACCTTGTGACGTTTAAATGGGGTTTTGCAGACCAGTACGAAGTCAGGATGGGATCAGGCGAGAGAACACGAGTTCATCAGATCAAATGTGCAGATGACACTGGCAGGATCAGGCAAGGAAGGGAAAGTAGAGACTCAGAAGAAATGAGGAGACAGACATCTATTTGACTAAACATTTGTTATGATTTAAAGACCTAACCCATACACTGACACTGATCAATGGCGAGGTGCCTGATCCTATCCTGACTTCATACTGGTCTGCAAAACCCCAATGAAATGTCACAAGGTGATTTCGTTTGATTGTGGAGTTTTGTTTTCCAGAATTCCTACAGGAATCTGGATCCTGTGAGATCTGAAAGACTTGCATCTATCTGCTTCTATTTCCTTGAAGGACAGCTTTGTTAATGTGACCCTTGACCAGTTTCTCATCCATCATTTTATGTGTGACAGCAGCCAGGAAAAATTGTTCCATGCAACCAAGAGATGTTAAAAGGACTGTTCACTGCAAAGCAGAACATGAGACTGTATAAGACTATGCAAGCAGCCAATATACTATAACAGTTACCAGTGGGGCTACATTAGTAGCCGACCAGATATTAAAAGATCAGGTTTGAGAGACTGGAAATTAAACTCAGAGCCACAATGGGCTTGCTGGGTCAGTTAAAAACTACACCTATTTGCACAGAAATACCTCCACTAGCCAGTCAACAGTGTAAAAGATACAACTTTAAATCATCTAGCTTACTGTAAAAAGTCATTGAAACATACAATCACAAATCATATCCACAGTGACTAAATACAACAAGACAATTGCCTAAAACTAGTAAAAGCGAGTCAGTGATGGATGAATAACATGGGAAAGAAAGGCAAGTAAGAGCTACATGTCTGCCTTTGATGAAAGCTCTTGCATGAATCTTGATGAACTTTCATGTTTCTCTCGCATGATCTATATTCCTGATGGAATTCTGGGAGGCAAAATTATGATGTTAACACAATAAAAATGAGTCACACTCACACCACATATTTGCACACACGCATCAAATGATCAATGATATAAATCGCAGGTGCATGAATATAATTATGCATATATATATAATATACATAAACGCTTGAATTCAAACATTCAAAACTCATTTAAAACACACAATCACATTCAAACACTCATTCCCTTAAACACAAAGACACAGTCACATGAGTCTGCATACACACACACGCATGCATGCACGCACACACATACAGTGATACACGATACAGATGTGCACGCACACACATGTACACATGAACACACAGAAAAACACTGACACACACACGCATGGACACATACACACACACACACACACACATGCATGCATGCATGCACACACATACAGATGTGCACACACACACACACACATGAACACACACACACACATGGAAACACATACATACACATGGAAACACATACACACACACACACACACACACACACACACACACACACACACACACACACAACACACACACAGAGACAGATCTATACATGCACTCACATAAGTGACATATTACAGTTGAAAAAGATGAGAAGATGAAAACACCAATACACAAAATGTGGAGTGCTGGTCCAGCTGGTTACAGCTGGAGTTTGGAGTTTGTTTAAAGAAGGCTTCAGCTAGGAGTTCAGGTTATTGTGTGAATGTAACACGCAAGGCCAAAGAGTCTGCCTGATAACTGGAGGCAAATTTCAAATTTCCTTGATTTGGAAGGAACACATGTGGAACTGTTAGTGAGCGACGAATCCTGCTCTAACAAATCCAACCGAATCATCTGAAATAGTCTACTCTCGTCAAACTGACACTAGTGACAGTCAGAAAGCTTATATATAAAATTAAACATAATACAGTGACAGATACAGTGATAGCGTCGGTGTGACTATGAATATGATAGTTGATACTCACTAACTCAGCGAGTGAGTCAGTCTCATGACATTGTTGAGGCCACAACACTTGACACATTTGTGTCAAGGGCCTCCAAAATCCCAGACTAGACCGACCCCCTTCCCTCCCCCCCACTTTCACTCAGAGCCCCTGCCCCACCCATCTTGCTGCCCTCTTCACCCACCCCACCCCTCTTCACCCCCCTCCCCCACCACCCTCATTCCCCCCACCCCACCATCATCATGATTAAAACTGAACTCTTAAGACATGTCCACTGCCCCAGATTTATCTGCTGCAAACCCCCCAGTTATAGGCGCCAGAATAATCAAGTTTGATTGTGGGCCCTCAACACTGAAGAAGAAGAAGACTGGGCAGCAGACGGACTGATTTTCTATTTTAAAGAACAGCTTACTGTCGAATCTAAAAAAAAAAGCAGATTGACTTTCACAAAACTTCATATTTAATAATACTTATTCCAAACACACATTTGTGACAACAAACCTGACTTTCCCCAGCCATTTCACTCTCAGACTTCGCTGACATGCACGCCAACTTTATTGCCACTCTTTTGTCAGTGAAACAGACTTTCTTCATTCATGAGAAAGATAACTCTTCCTCACCCTTTATTCAAACAAAAAGCAGCATATAAAGATTGAAAACAATGGGGGTGGGAGAGAGTAAATATAACAATCTACAGTTAGGATTCGTTTTGCATTTTAGTTTTGCGTTTATTGTGTCAAAGTAAAATTCAAAGACATAAAAATCGTAACAAAAATAATTACATCTACTTCCAAGACCAATAACTTCCGGGACTGTGTTGATGATAGTAACGAGGTCATTTCCGATTTTCGGTTTATTTTCATCACCAGGCGATACAATAGGTACTTCGCCATCTCTCACAAGAGATGGCGAAGTCAACGTATTTCACACCCAACGAGATGTCTGTTCACAACACAGTTGACGATCTGTGGGTGTCGTTTCGGGGAAAAGTGTATGATCTGACGCCACTGTGTGCAAAATATGCCGGTATAAATTTCATCAGTTCATGAGATGTTGAAACTTAATCATGTTATCAATATTTGTTTTATATCTTAATTACAGGAAAACTGTTGAAACTTAAAAATGTTATTAATATTTATATATTAATTTACAAGGAGATGTTTATGTCATTTTTGTGTATAATTTCAGGAGATATCAGTGTTATTCATTTGTATAAATTTCAGGAGATATTGATGATATTCCTGTGTATACATTTATCATTATGGAGATGCTAATGATTTTTCTTTGTATAAATTTCAGATGATGTGTCAGTGTTGTTTCTGTATGAAGTTGAATATATGTTTTTGTTATTTCTTTGTTGAATTTCAGCAGATGTTAACACTACTAATAACAGTAGAGGAGAAGTTGAAATGCTCAGAGTTTATCAGCATCGTTCTTTGTTTACTCTGCCTTCGACATTTTGATTATGATGTTATAATGGTACCCTTACAATCTACCTCAAGCATAACCAAACAATACCTCAAGCATAACCAAACAACAAAACTGCTGGTTTGTTTATTGATATCAATCACAAGTTTACATCAGAGTACCTGACTTCAAAAGATATGTTGGCCACATTTTCACATATATGTCTCTTCAAGGTAAAAGAGCACAGGCAGTCCATATACCCAGAGCTACACATTTTCTGTCAACCTGCGCCATACTTGTCTTGTTCCTTCAAAATCATTGTGGGATTTTTCGACTCCATCTGGCCCCTACCCAGAGTTGAGCATGCTATGGGCACATTGGGAATACTTGGGACCACACAGTCAAGTTCATCCACTTCAAGAGGGTGTTGTTAAAATCTTCTGACCAACATTGCAGGTGTCTGTATCTCTCAAGCCTGGTTGACATTAGGGTATATTGTGATAATTAACATAGAGTACAGCCCTGTCACAGTCTCCAATCCAAGATGGAACTCCATAGCATCATGTTATCATCATCACTGTCATCATCTTTGCATTGTAAAAACTGTACCAGCCTCTGTGACCATTGAGACTGTGTAGACAGTTGGGGGTGGGGGTGGGGGGAGTAAAGGGTGAACACAAAGGAGATCTCCCAAAGCATGATGATCCTTAAGAAAGCCCACCTCTGTGTCTGTTTTGGCCCAAGGCCTACTGTCTACCAAGTGAGAAAACAAATTTAGACGAGAACAAAATGAGACAATCTCACCTCAGCAATGAGCACAAAGAAACCAATCCAAGAGATTGAGACACAGGGTACATAACTTCAGCACAAGGAAATTAAACACAAAAAACCAGAGATGACACAGTTACCAGGTCACATGATACAAGGGTGTGCACACATACACACACACATACACACAGTGTGAAAGAGAGAGAGAGACAGAGAGAAGGAGAGACAGACAGACAGAGAAATAGAGTGAGTGTGTGTGTATGTGTATGTGGTGACTGTAAGTGTGTGTGTGTGTGTGTGTGTGTGTGTGTGTGGTGTGTGTGTGTGGTGTGTGTGTGTGTGTGTGTGTGTGTGTGTTGTTTCACCTGGGGCAGAAATGCTTTACACATTCAATCCAAGTGTACCACATCACCACCATGTTCAGTGTATTTGTACTGATACGTGGTTGACTGTGACTATTGCAGCCTAAAGGCAAAAATGAAATAACGTTTCATAGATTTAGTACAAAAACAGTGTTGCTAAGAGGTTATCATCTTCTCACATTAATGTTATTTCTTCACATGAATTTCAGGTGATTCCTCTTCTCAAGCCAATCATTGCTGCAGCAGCAAAGACATCTCTCACTGGTTCAACCTCAAGACAAAGACGTTGGTCAATCTAACTTTAATAATTTGTCTTCTCTCTCTCTCATCTTTCTCTCTCTGTCTGTCTCTACCTCCATCTATGTCTGTCTCTGTCTCTGTCGCAGTCTCTTCATCTCTATCTTTCTCTCTGTTTCTCTCTTCCCTCTCTCCCTCTCTCCTCTCTCTCTCTCTCTCTCTCTCTCTCTCTCTCTCTCTCTTTTCTCTCTTCTCTTTCTCTCTCTCTCTTCTCTCTGTACCTTCACTCACTCTGTCTCTCTCTCTTTCTCTTCCCCCTGTTCATCCATTTATCTATCAGTCTGGGAAGCTGGTGGATAGGGTGAGGGAGTCAAATGGTTAAGTTTTTGCTTTACTAGCATGATTGACTATGCAGGATGTCGGTGGACAGGGTGCGGGAGTCAAAGGGTTGATAATGTATCCTGGAGTCATCCAGGACTGGGAGACACTGATACATGCAGTGTTGGTCAGAAAAAAGTTGAGCAATATCTTCAGTGGTGTAATCGTGGAGTGGATGAGACTCGACCTTGTGGTCCCAGTCTTCTGAAAGAATCTATAGCGCGCTGAACAGTGGGTAGGAGCCAGATGAGGCCGAAAAATCCCACATTGATTTTGACAGGAGCGATGGAATTCGATCACACAATCTCCCAGCCTCCTCCAACAAAACTTAATCTAGTTTACAATTCAGTTTCAGTTTCAGTTTCTCAAGATGACGTCTCCGCGCTTGGAACGAATTCCATATGCACTAACGTCAAAGGTGCCATGCACAAGCCTTAAGCCTGCATATAGACCAGTGAGCTGGCCAGGTCCTGAGGCCCTACTGGTCTAATATCTATACTGGTGTTTTATCAGCCTACTGCTGGAATAATTTCGGTTACATGTAAATGACATGTGTGTGTTTGTATCTTGCCTTCAAAACAGGAATATACATATAGAGTAAATAAATAAATAATTAAAGGTCTGACTCACAACACAACTAGACAAGAGAAATGTGGTCAGTTCCCAGTCAGAACGGTTTTCCTCCCCCATCCACTAACATATTTAGTTGTGGTCTGGGTGCTAGTCTTTCAGATAAGATGATAAACTGAGATACGTAAGCAGCAAGTGCTAAGACTGAGGTTCATGTGGAGCAAAGTCACATGGCAATAAACAAGTTGTCATGGCAATAAACAAGTTGTCAATCCAGTCACTGACAAAAATACATCCATACAGAGAAAAAAAAATGATCACAAATTCAAGTTCGCAAATGAATCCACAACCGCATCCAATTGAATGCCGTCCATCATCAGATCCGGACATGCGTGGATGCAGAGACAGGCTGTCTGATGCGGTACTGCCCTAACGGGCGCTTCCTGCACGTGCCCCCACCTTACCCGGACACCACCTGGACCAACGACTTTGGCCGGCCCTGGTGGCTGGATGAAGGGTACATGGTGGGTCTTCTCTCGGCCAGGACACGCTTCATCAGAATCATCAACACCCTCACCTCTCAGGAGGATGTCATAGAGGTGGGCAAGGTAGTTGGGGGTGGGGGGTGGTTGTGTGTATGTTGTGTGTGTGTGTGTGTGTGTGTGTGTGTGTGTGTATGTGTGTGAGAGAGATTCTGTGTATGTGTGTGTTTGTGTGTGTGTGTGTGTGTGTGTGAGTGAGTGACAGAGAGAGAGACAGAGAGAGAGATTGTGTGTTCGTGTGTGTGTGTGTGTGTGCGCGCGCGTGTGTGTGTATGTAAGAGAGTGTGTGTATAAGAGAGTGTGTGTATAAGAGAGTGTGTGTGTTTGCGTGTGTGTGAGCGTGTGTGTGTGTGTTTCGAGCTTTTTTTTTTTTTTTTTTTTTGTCACAATGGATTTATCTAATGAAATCCAACTGCTCTTTTTTGATGGAAAAGTATCTTATAGGAGTGCTGATGGATGGAATTTTGTGACGGAAAATTATCTTATAGGAATGCCGATGGATGGAATTTTGTGACAGAAAATTATCTTATAGGAGTGCTGATGGATAGAATTTTGTGACGGAAAATTATCTTATAGGAATGCCGATGGATGGAATTTTGTGACGGAAAATTATCTTAAAGGAGTGCTGATGGATGGAGTGTTGTGGCCAAAGGTTATCTTATAGGGGTGCTGATGGATGGAATTTTGTGACAGAAAAGTCATGTTATGGTGTGCTGATGGCTGAAATTTCATGACGGAAATATATCTTGTAGGTCTGTTTATGATTGTAATTTTACGATGGAAAATGTTTTCTTGTAAGCGTGCTGATGATCCTGATTTTATGATGGAAAAGTCATTCTCAAGGTGTGCTGATTATTGTAATGTTATGACAGAAAAGTCATCTTGTATTTGTGCTTATGGCTGTAATTTCATAATGGAAAATTATCTTGATTATCTTGTAGATGTGCTGATGATGGTAACATTATGGTGGAACAGCCCTCATCTTGCAGATGTGATAATGAGCGTTATTTTATGAGGAAAAGTCATCTTGTTGGTGCTGTTGATTGCAATCCCATGATGGAAAAGCCATCTTATACATGTGCTGATGGCAGTAATCTAATGATGGAAAAGTCGTCTTGTAAATGTGCTGGTAATTTTAATTTTACAATGGCAAATTTTTGTCTTAGGTGTGCTGATTGTTGTAATTTAAAGACAGAAACGTTGTCATGTAGGTGTGCTGATAGTTGTAATTTTATGACGGAAAAGTTTTCATGTAGGCGTGCTTATGATTGTAATTTCATGACGGAAGAGTCGTCTCGTAGGTCTGCTGATGGATGTAATTTTACGATGGAAAAGTTTTCGTGTAGTTGTGCTGTTGGTTGTAATTTAATGATAGAAAAGTAATCTTGCAGGTATACTGATGACTGTAATCTCGTGATGGAAAATTGTGTTGTGGATATGCTAATGACTGTTATCTCATGATAAAAATGTCATCTTATAGGCGTTAATGATTTCAATTTCATGATGGAAATGCCATCTTGTAAGTGTGCTGATAATTGTAATTTTATTATGGAAAAGCCATGTAGGTGAGCGAATGACTGTAATATTTTATGATGGAAAAGTCATCGTGTAGATGTGCTGATGGTTGTAATTTAATGACGGAAAAGTTGTTAGTGTGCTGGTGGTTGTATTCTAATGACGGAAAAGTCATCTTGTAGATGTCTTGATGGTTGTAATTTATTGATGGAAAAGTTGTTGGTGTGCTGGTGGTTATATTTTGATGATGGAAAAGTCATGATGTGGGTGTGCTACTGCTGATGGTTGAAAATTTATAATGGAAAAGTCATCTTGTTGATGTGCTGATGGTTGTAATTCTATGACGGAAATATATCTTGCAGGTGTGCTGATGGTTGTAATTTTATGACAGAAAAGTCATCTTGTAGGCCTGCTGGTGGTTGTAATCTTATGACGGAAGTCATCTTGTAGTTGTGCTGATGATTGTTAATTCTATGACGGAAAAGTCATGATGTAAGTGTGCCGATGGTTGTAATTTTATGACGGAAAATTCATCTTGCAGGTGTGCTGATGGTTGTAATTTTTTAACGGAAAAGTCATCTTGTAGAGGTGTGATAATGATTGCAATGTAATGATGGAAATGTCATCTTGTAACCGTGCTGACGATTGTAATTTAATGACGGAAAAATCGTAGGTGTGCTGGTGGTTATATTTTAATGATGGAAAAGTCATGGTATAGATGTGCTGATGGTTGTAATTTGATGACGGAAAAGTCATATTGTAGGTGTTCTGATGATTGTAATTCTGTGATGGAAAAGTCATGATGTAGGTGTGCTGATGAGTGTTAATTCTATGACGGAAAAGTCATGATGTAGGTGTGCTGATGAGTGTTAATTCTATGACGGAAAAGTCATGATGTAGGTGTGCTGATGAGTGTTAATTCTATGACGGAAAAGTCATGATGTAGGTGTGCTGATGAGTGTTAATTCTGTGACGGAAAAGTCATGATGTAGGTGTGCTGATGAGTGTTAATTCTATGACGGAAAAGTCATGATGTAGGTGTGCTGATGGTTGTAATTTTGTGACGGAAAACTCATCTTGCAGGTGTGCTGATGGTTGAATTTTTTTAACGGAAAAGTCATCATGTAGATGTGCTAGTGGTTGTAATTTTATTATGGAAAAGTCATGAATGTAAGTGTGCTGATGGTTTGTAATTTTATTACGGAAAAGTCATCTTGTAGATGTGGTGATGGTTGTAATTTCATGATGGAAAAGTCGTTGGTGTGCTGGTGGTTATATTTTGATGACGGAAAAGTCATGATGTGGGTGTGCTACTGCTAATGGTTGTAATTCTATGACGGAAAATTCATCTTGTATCTATGCTTATGGTTGTAATTTTATGATGGAAAAGTCATATTGTAGATGTGCTGATGATTGTTATTTTTTGGATGGAAAAGCCATTTTGTAGGTATGTTAATGATAGTAATTTAATGACGGAAAAGTTGTTGGTGTGCTGGTGGTTGTAATTTTGTGACGGAAGAGCCATCTTGTAGATGTGCTGATGGTTGTAATTTTATCACGAAAAAGTCATGATGTGGGTGTGCTGATGGTTGTAATTCATAACGGAAAAGTCTGATGTAGGTGTGTGATGATAGTAATTAATGACGAAAGTCGTTAGAGTGCTGGTGTTGTAATTTCATGACGGAAAAGTCATGATGTAGGTGTGCTGATGATAGTAATTTAATGACGGAAAAGTCGTTGGTGTGCTGGTGGTTGTAATTTCATGACGGAAAAGTCATGATGTAGGTGTGCTGATGATAGTAATTTAATGACGGAAAAGTCGTTGGAATGCTGGTGGTTGTAATTTCATGACGGAAAATCATGATGTAGGTGTGCTGATGGTTGCAATTTCATAACGGAAAAGTCATGATATAGGTGTGCTGATGATAGTAATTTAATGACGGAAAAAATCGTTGGAAGCTGTGGTTGTAATTTGTGACGGAAAGTCATGATGTAGGTGTGCTGATGGTTGTAATTTCATGACGGAAAATTCATCTTGTAGGTGTGCTCAGAAGAGCAGTTAGAAGACATCCTGAGACGTTACCTGACGCACAACGCACACGCCAGCAGCTACACTTGGAAGTTCCAGCAGCGGAATCTGGAATATGGCCAAAACTCTGGGGAGAACGGCATCGGAACGATGACGAGGAGTTCTATCAGCTGAGGATGAGGGACGATTCCTTCCTTCCGGCCATCCATCTGTACTTCAGTGATGATCTGACCGAAATGTGATTGATTGATTGATTGATTGATTGATTGATCGATTGATTGACTTTGTGTGTGTGTGTGTGTGTGTGTGTGTGTGTGTGTGTGTGTGTGTGTGTTGTGTGTGTGTGTGTGTGTTGGGTAGAGGAGCGTTGCTATAATTATGCAGACCATTCTTTTGAAGTTCGGTGAGGACTTGACTAAAGCTTGACTGATTGATTCCTTGTGTGTGGTGTGTGTGTGTGTGTGTGTGTGTGTGTGTGGTGTGTGTGTGTGTGTGTGTGTGTTGTGTGTGAGAAAGACACAGAAAGAGGGGGAGGAGGGAGAGAGAGGGAGAGGAGAGAGAGAGAGAGAGGTGATGACAATGATAATGACATTGACAGTATTTTCCAACTGCAAGTTTTTGACTAAAATTCGATTGATTGATTGACCAATCTTTACTTTCCAACAGTAAAGACAGTAACAACACAACTGATGTCTTTGGTCAATTGTCCATATCAGTATTTGCTGAAATTTTTTTTTTACTTTGTGAAACGAATAATGAATGATAATGATAACAACAGCTTTTTTTTCCTTTGGCTTGAGGCGTTTTAAGATTGGCTTGATTTAAATAAATAGTCCTCGGAACAGAAATTGGGAGTTGAGTATGATGTCTATGGCTGAGAGAAAATTTTGACAAAACAATGCGTGGAGCAGAAGCCTACAGTGATGTCTGCATTAATAACCCCCCCCCCCCTTCCCCTTTTTTATACAGCAAATAGATTTTTAGTGGTAAGATATTAGTTTGTGGTAATCTTTTTTTTTTTTCTTCTTCTTCTTCTTTTTCTAAACATGACGTTTCCAGAAGAACTGTCTTGACGACGTATTCGTGAATTCTCTTTAAGGGTTTTGAAGTCCTTTGCACTGGCACTGGCCAAGTCAGATAGTGTAGAACTAGAACTGATGGACAAAAGAATAACCTGTGTGTATATGGGAATATTTCTTTTCTGACAAGCAAGATTAGAAAGCGTTTTATACCAATTTTTTTTACGATTTCAATGATATATGTTCTTGAATAATTTCGGCTAAGTTTTTCATCTGATCATTCCACGAGAGATTTTTTATCAATTGCAATGGCCAGGAGTTTCTGAGATTGTAATTCTATGGTGCCGTCTCCTATACTATAGTTGGAAAGTTGGCTTTACCAATGATATTTTGTCTTTTGTTCTGGTCGTATTTAGCATGAGTTTGGTTTTGCGGGTATTAAGACATGTGATTTAATTTACACCAATCTGTGTTAATTTGTTGATACGTTTTTGTAATGATTTTGATAAGGCATTTATATTGTGATGCGTATTTATATCTGTCTCAGAGAGAGAGAGAGAGAGAGAGAGAGAGAGAGAGAGAGAGAGAGATACTTTTAACAACATGGCTACAGCATGTATGTGTGTGGGGGGGGGAGGCGTGTATGTGTATGTGCACATATTTTTTGTGTTCATTTATGATATGCAAAATTGCCCACATTTGTGTTCATTTTTTTAAGAATCGTTATAGACTGTGTGTTTTTCACCTTTGTGTTCATTTTTGACAGATTTAAAGATTGTGTTGTATGTACATTTTTCACTTTTTGTGGTCATTTTTCAATCTGCCAATAAAGATATTTTTCTGTAACTGTGAACGTGTTTCACTCGTTTGTAATGGATAACATAAACACAGACACAGACACACACAGCCACAGACAGACAGAAACACACACACACACACACAACACACACACACACACACAGCACGCCAACAACACACACACACACACACACCACACACACACACACACACACACACACACACACACACGCACTCATTATGTCCACATACAAACACGAATACTCACAAACGCACTCGTACTTTTGCACATACACTCACAAGAACTCAAACACACACACAAACATGCACTCACATACACACACACACACATGCGCGCGCACGCACATGTACACAACACACACACACACACATACACCAACACACCACACACACACACACACACACACACACACACACACATCGGGCCATTCACATTCATGCCAGAGTGAAACATACATACACGTAATATTAATTTCCCAAAGAACCCATCTCCTAACATATGGTGAGCTCAATACAGTGATAACATTGAAAAGAATGTCATTTGATCTGTTTCCTGTCTCTCGCCACCTGACTGTCACCCCACTCAGTGACAAAAATGTGTGAACAAGATGTTCTCTGTTCTTTATGGATGTATCTTTACCAAAATTTGCAGAAAGATTCAGTGGACTGTTGAAGAGTCGCGAAGGTAGGCCTACAAGGTTTTGTAAAGTCAAAGGTCAAGATCACACAGACCCCCCGAAAAGTGCCCAGAATCAGCACTTTTCGAAAAAGGTGTGTGGACCCCGCTCCTCTCTGGAACTTCTGATATTCTTCTTCTTCTTCTTCTTCTCTTCTGCTTCTGCTTCTGCTTCTGCTTCTGCTTCTTCTTCTTCTTCTTCTTCTTCTTCTTCTTCTTCTTCTTCTTCTTCTTCTTCTTCTTCTTCTTCTTCGCATTCTTCTTCTTCGCATTCTCTTCTTCGCATTCTTCTTCTTCTTCGCATTCTTCTTCTTCTTCGCATTCTTCTTCTTCTTCTTCTGCATTCTTCTTCTTTCGCATTCTTCTTCTTCGCATTCTTCTTCTTCTTCTTCTTCTTCTTCTTCTTCTTCTTCTTCTTCTTCTTCTTCTCTTCTTCTTCTTCTTCTTCTTCCTGTTGTAAGTTTACATCGACCTCGATGCACAAATCTTGGTTGTTGTTGTTGATGATGTTGTTGTTGTTTATGATGATGATGGGGATGTTATTGTTGATGTTGTTGTCGTTATTAATGTTGTTGTATTTATTGGTGTTGCTGTTGTTTTTGTTGATATTGTCGTTGTTGTTGATATCGTTGCTGTTGATGCTGTTGTTGTTATTGTTGTTGTTGTTTCAATCTAGTAGATAACTCCTACATAACTGAAAGAACACACAGCTCTTAAGACACTGTTGTGATTGATCCCAAGAGAGAAGAACAGCGCCTCTGAGGCTGCACGGTCTCTTCCTTAGAATTAAATAGAAATTCTATGGAATTGTCTTAAGTACGCATGTGTACAATATGCTATCATAACACCCCCCCCCCCCCTACACACACACACAGCTCATACACACGCATACACTCGTATCATATAATCCAACAACAAATTCAGTGTTAAAACAGGTTGAAATCATATATATAGGAAAAAATATAACAATTCATACGCACATGGACCATAGTATGTTTCCATTTAATAAATCTGCAACAACCCAGAACGTATACACGGATAAATAAAAGATTTCAAAATTCTTTACTGATAGCAAAAACATTACCAACCACAGACTGCAACAGTGTCTGCAAAAACTGCAATAGGAAGATTTAGACTGAAACTAAAGAGAAGAAACAAATTAAAAGTAACATCAAACTAAATCTTGGACTCTTAAAAACAGATGAATCTACTCGTGGAAAATCTAAGGTACATGTGCAAAACAAATTCAGCGTTCTGGAGGACGCTGGTGACTGAGAAACAATGGACAAAGTTTAGAAACTCTATAAACGAAACTTATGAAGAATCCCAAAAGTTGAAAGAAAAGTAAAGATCTGGATGAAAAAAAAATGTCAGGCTTGGTGGAAGAACGGAGGAGGGCAAACAGAGCAGAGGAAGACTACAAAAAGGTACATAGGGAAATCAGAAATAGGTGAAATGAAGCTAAAGAAGCTTGACTAGAAGCACAAGATGCAAAGAAATAGAAGACCAACACAAAACAGATTTAATAATAATAATAATAATATATTTTATTATATAGCGCAAAAATCTTGATAAAATCGAATCTAAGCGCTGAGCGTATACATGCATACATACCTACATACATATGAGCGTATACATGCATACATACATGCATACATACTTACATACATAAATCTAAGCTGAGCGTATACATGCATACATACATACATAAATCTAAGCGTATACATACATACATACATACATACGTACGCACATGCATACATAATAATTACAATATTTATATAGCGCAAAATCTCGACAAAATCAAATCCAAGCGCCGAAAAGACACACACGCACGCACGCACGCACGCACACACACGCACACACACACACACACACACACACACACACACACACACACACACACACACACACACACACACACACACACACACGCATGGCCACAAATGGGGAGAAAGAATGAAAGCAATAAAAGCAAGAATAAAAGCAATGGAAAACCACAGAGAGCACATCATATACAATTATATATTAAAACAAATGTTCAATGTATGTACAGAAACACTGAAGAAATTGCCCACAGGAAAAAAAGACATGCACATCAACTGGTTGCTTGAAATCTAAAGATGTATAATTATTGTGGAAAAAGAGAAAACGTTAGATAGATCGGAAGAGTACATTTTTGACGATGACAGAAAGGACGAGCACATCCCTTGTCGCTGCACGTGCATCTCCCACCTCTCTGTCCTAAGCCACTTCTATAATTATTTTCTGTCCGGGTCTACGTGGTGCTCTTTTTCCCTCCGGCTTTTCTGTTGTGACTTGGTCTTCTAATTTCTCTTGCCTCATAAAACGTCCTAATAATGTTGCTGGTCTTTTCCTAATCTTCTTCATTAATGTTCTTCTCGTGTCTGCCTCCTTCAAGACTGTCTCGTTTGTTTTCTTTTGCTGCCCATGGAACTCTCAACATTCTTCTTAGAAACTACATTTCAGTTGCCTCAATTTTGTTCTGACTTTGCGTGTTGACTGTCCACGCCTCACATCCGTACAACAGTAAACACCGAAGAACTGTCTTCCTGATGTTAATTGATAGGCATTTGTTGGTAAGAACACTTTTCATTTTCTTGAATGTTGTTTTAGCCTGGCAGATTCTGCTGGCTATTTGATAATAGACACTCCATACTTTGCTGGCCACACTTCTTCTTTAGAATTTAAAGGTTGCACATTCGATCTTGGCAAGTGATGCTATGGATCTTGCATTGATAGTTTTGGTGGAAGGGTTACTCAAAAATGTAAACTTTGTACTTAATGTGGTTTTCCCATGCTGGGTCACATATAAATGAAGGAATATGTTATGAAGATTTTGATCTCGTTCTATCTGATACCAAGAAAATTTTAACATAATAAAAGAAGCATTCAGTAAAAAGAAAAAGAAAAAAGAAAAAAAGCAGAAAAACAGCCAGTGCATGTCTCTGAAGAAGAAGAAAGAAGAAGAAGAAGAAGAAGAAGAAGAAGAAGAAGAAGAAGAAGAAGAGAGAGAGAGAGAGAGAGAGAGAGAGAGAGAGAGACAGAGACAGAAAGAGACAGACAGACAGACAAACAGACAGACAGACAGACAGAGACAAAGAATGAGAAGAGA
>JAPXFY010000032.1:9749136-9756636 GCA_030674185.1 Monoplex corrugatus | reverse complement strand
CCCCAATCCTGAGAGGGTTGTGTACCCGTTCATAGCTGAGTGGACTGGAGTTTTTCTCGTCCCGTTATTAAACCCTTGCAAAACTGTGCAGTGTATTAGAAGACAGCCAACCAGGTGAAAAACCTCGTTTAAAACGGCTCGGATACTCCCTGTATACATAACTTTAAATGCTTCATGACTTGGTGCTGGTGTATGAAAAAACAAACCTACCCAATCAGAAACTTAGTAATTCTGTCTGACACAAATTTTATGTTTTTTCCTTTTTCTTTTCTTTTCTTTACTTTCGTTTTTGTTTTTGAAGTAGGGGAGGGCTAGAATTTGGACTATATTTCTACTACCAAAGGAATTTTCTGAGTTTGCCTTTTTATGCTTTGTGGCTGCGTCTATGCTAGCTGAATGGGTAGCGCAAACTGTGTTGGGTTTGAGAAATTCTGCATGGGAGATAACTCCGTGACTATCAAGAGTTATGTTACTTAGTTGATATTTATTTCTACTGTTTTTCAAAATTTCTCATAAATTGTCTGTGATCGTTTGTAGTTCAATACCTTCAAGCTGCAAAGAATTAACTGGATCTTAAAAAAACAACAAGATACAAACCCCTCAGCACAGCGTATGCCCATTGACCAACCTTTTGGACACATCACCATGAACGCATCAGACTGTATAGTTCTACAGCCCCAAGAGTTCATCCCATGGAATAACTCAGACAGCATTATAAGCTTCCATGTGCAAGATACGGTAAGGAAACTTAAAGGTTTGGTGATGTTGCCCATCCTCTTTCTGATCAGTGTCCCTGCCAATGTCATCAACATGGTGGTGTTCTACAAACACGGGTTGAAGGAACGCATCAACGTGTGTCTGTTTGCTCTGTCGCTGGCTGATGGATTGTATCTTGCCCTGAACATGCTTTCTGAGGGAGAACAGCTTGTCCTTCACTTCACCACAAGAGAAATGTTAGTTTGATATTATGGTTTCAGTGTCGGTCCACTTACATGTCTGTCTATGTCTGTCTGTCCGTCCGTCTGTCTGTCTCTTGTCTGTCTGTCTGTCTGTTTGTCTGTTTTTTTCTCTCTCTCTATTATTGTCTGTTTTTCTCTCTCTCTCTCTATTATTGTCTGTCTGTCCGTCTGTCTGTCTGTCTGTCTGTCTGTCTGTCTGTCTGTCTCTCTCTCTCTCTCTCTCTCTCTTTCTCTCTCTCACTGTGTTAATGACAATAAGAAAATGTTTGTTGAAAAATGTGAAAATGTGCATGGAATTTGATTATTCCCGACAGTATTGTGAAAACATCCATTCTATAGAAACAAAGCAAACACTTCACCATGCCACTGATTTCATAAATGTTGATGTCAGTGAAGCGCTGGAAGTATTCAATTGTTGTATAAGACAGCAAACTCAATGAATGAAAAAGAACATCTATATCAGTCAGAAGAAGTCGGAAGTATGGTATGGTGATAAATGTAAAGATCTTAGGCGGACAGTCAGAAGACAGTTGAGGATGTTTAAAAAGTCGTTCAATTATGAAGATAGAGCCACATTTTGTAAGATTAGAAGGGAGTATAATTTGTTTTATACAGAAAATAAAAAACACAATAACGTAACTTTGAACAATCTAACAATATCTGTGTATAACAAAAAAACAACAACCCCCCCCCCCCCCCAAAAAAAAAAAAACAACAACAAAAAAAAACACAAAAAACAAAACAAACCCAAACAAACAAACAAAAGAAAACGAAAATCACACACACAAAAATCTGGCCCTTATCATCGTCATCATCAAGTGCCTTGCCACATGGCGTTGGCGATCATGGCCCTCCTTATGCATCTGTCCCTTGTTGCCGCAAGCATATCTTCCACCCTCTCTGTCTTCAGCCACTCTGCAAGTCAGTCCAATATTTTTTTTCTCTGGGTCCACCTGGTGCTCTCTTTTCCGCCAGCTTTCCTGTTGTGCCCAGGTGCTCCAGTTCCCATTCCCTCATAAAATGGCCTATACATGTTGCTTGTCTTTTCATAATCTTCCTTATGAATGATCTCTTTGTGTCTGCCTCCATCAAGACTGTCTCGTTTGTTTGTTTGTTTGTTTTTTGTTTTATTTATTTATATTTTATTTGCTGTCCATGGAACTCTCAACATTCTTCTTAGAAACCACATCTCGGCTGCCTCAATCTTGTTCTGGCTTTGCTTGTTGACTGTCCACGCCTCACGTTCACATAACATTATCGATTCTATATAGCATTCAAGAACTCTCCTCCTGATGTTAATTGATAGGCGTTTGTTGGTAAGAATGCTTTTCATCTTCTTGAATGCTGTTTTGGCTTGGCCGATTCTGCTGGCTATTTCTGATGTGTATCTGCAGATGCACATCAGAATCTGGCGCTACATAAGTAAAATTCCCACTAAAAAGATATTTCAACCTAACATGATTACAGTTCAAAATATGGTTTCAGCATTTCAAAGGTGTCCTTGATAAAATGAGTTCTCCCTTAGGAAGTGTTGTTATTATTAACAAAGTATCTGGTCATATTTTTAATGACCTTGATTGTGATAATGGTGATACTTGTGGTGGTGATGAAAATGGGAGTGGCGTTGATGACGGTGATGATAACAATAGAGATGATAGGGATGTTGTTGATGGTAGTGATGATGATAGTGACGATGTTTTAAATCTTCCTATTTCAAAAGAAGAAGTTTCATTATCATTAAGAAAATTGAAATGTGGAAAAGCAGCAGGTCCAGACTGTATAAGTGGGGAGCTCTTGAAATATGGAAGAGATAAGGTGGTGAATTTCCAGGTTGAATATTTCAATGTTTTATTCAATACTGGCCAATGTCCTGATAACTGGACAGAATGTATCATTTTTCCTTTATTGAAAAAGGGAAACGCTGGTGATCCTAAGAACTACAGAGGTGTTTCTTTGAGTAATATCAGCAGCAAACTAGACAAACTTGTTATCAATTCAAGATTACAGGAATGGCTTCACTACAGCAATATCACAGCAGAATACCAGGATGGTTTTAAAAAAGTATTCAACAATTGATCACATGTTCACACGACAAGCAATTACTCAGAAACAATTTACCTATAACAGAAAAATGTATGTAGCTTTCATTGATGTTGAAAAGGCGTTTGATTCAATTTCAAGAAAACTTCTATGGCCTATATTGTTAAAGAATGGTATTAAAGGTAAGATACATAGATGTATTAAAAGTATGTATGCTTTTGTGAAAGCAAGAGCGCGGTGTGGTACAGTTTATTAGTTGTGGTACGCGGTTTACTAGTTGCATTACTTGTACAAATGGACTGAAACAAGGTGATGTGTGTAGTCCTATTCTTTTTTCTTTGTTTATGAACGAACTTGCTCTTGAAATAATTAATAATGGTAGATAAGGCGCAAACATGAGTAATGAATTGACTGAACTGTTTATTTTTTTGTTTGCTGATGACATTGTTTTATTATCAGAAACTGAAGTTGGTTTTCAGCACAGCTAAACAGCCTCTATAGAGCAGCTTGCAAGTTACAACTGAAAGTAAACACGGACAAGAATAATGTAATGGTCTTTAGGAAAGTGGATTTTTAGCGAACACTGAGAAATGGTTCTATAACAGTACAAGTATGGCTGTTGTAAACCCATCTCAGTATTTAGGAATGTTGTTCTCAACAAGAATGAGTTTTAATTCTGCATGTCAAGATCTAGCAAGTAGAGCAAAACGAGCTGCCTTCAGTATTCTAAGTAAACTGAATAAACTAAGGACTAATTCATTAAACTTATTTTTGAAATTGTCCGAAAATTAAATCAAATTCAACCAATTTTACTGTATGGTTCAGATATATGGGGTTTAGAGAAAGCAGCCTTGATGATTGAAAGTGTTCAATTATTAATTCTGAAAAAATGTTAAGAGTTAACATTAGAACACCAAACGATTTCATATATGGCGATTTGGCAAGATTTCCCTTAACTATAAACTCAAGTGTTGTGTACGATACTGGCTAAAACTAACGAAAATTAGTGAAGAGAGATTGCCTTATAAGGCTTATAAAATGCTATTTAAATTAAGCCAACAGATAAAAAATAAAGAGGGCCTCAAAAGTCCATGATATATTAAATACTTACGGTTTTTCATACGTCTGGGAAATTCAGGATGTGGGTTGTATAAAGACTTTCATAAAAAAACGTTCAAACAAGGAATAATTGGTTGTAGATGGCAAAATTGGGATTATCATATCAATACAAGAGTGATATCTTTGCACAGCATAGAAAGTTTAAAACAATCTTATGAGGTTGAAGCATGCTTGTTGTTGGATTTTAACATATCTGTTAGATATGCGTTCAAAAGATTTAGGTTTGGTATGTCCGACTTATCAGTGCATACATTAATATATAGAAGACGTGATAAAGAGGCAGCGAAACGCCCTTTATGCAAAAGTGTTACTGAAAGTGAAAACTGTTTTATTCTATGTTGTTCAGTCCTTGTAATCTGAGACACCTGTGAATTCAGCCAAAATACTGCTACCAAGTTATTTCAGATTAATAATGCTCACGGCTTCAAGAATGAGCGAACGATTAGAATCTGGCAGCATACGTCTATAAAGCTTTTAAGAGAAGAGAGTTTGCTTATCATAAAGTTAAATCCTTGTGATGTGTGCCTGTCAAACCTATTGATATGTTACTATTGTTTTATTGAAGTTTGAGTGTGTGTCCTATATTATATTTATTGCAAATAATTTGCAGTGTGCATTATACAAGAACTACTAAGTATTATGTTTTATGATTGTGTCATGTTTGTAATGTGTTCACAACCCCTTTAAATGGGGCTATGTCCTTACTGAATAGATGCCTGATTCTGATTCTCTCTCTCTCTCTCTCTCTCTCTCTCTCTCTCTCTCTCTCTCTCTCTGTGTCTCTCTCCCTCTCTCTCTCTCTCTTTCTCTTTATGTATGTACGTATGTGTGTGTGTGTGTGTGTGTGTGTGTGTGTGTGTGTGTGTGTGTGTGTGTGTGTGTGTGTGTGTGTATGAGTGTGTGTTTGTTGTGTGTGTATGTGTTGTGCGTGTGTGTGTGTATGTGTGTGCGTGCTGAGTGTGTGTTTTGTGTGTGTGTGTGTATGTGTGTGTGTGTGTGTATGTGTTGTGTGTGTGTGTGTGTTGTGTGTGTGTGTGTGTGTGTGTGTGTGTGTGTGTGTGTGCGCGCGCGCGCGCGCGTGTGTGTGTGTGTGTTGTGTGTGTCTTGATTCTATCATTAACATAAGGATAATTATCATAAAAGTTATCCTCGTACTGACAACAGAACTAACGATAATAACAGTAGTGATGATGAGTCCTGCATGTTTTAATATTCTCGTCTCTCTGTCCCTTCTTCCTAGGTCTCTTTCACAGCACTATTCATAGTTCAATATCACAACATTTTCATGTCTTCATGCCATGAAAGTCTGTTTGTTTCCATACAGAGTTTATACGATTTTCCATGAGTGTTATATTACGCTTCTATTAGAGTGGGCCCTCTGTTGGCGAGGGCTGAGTGTATGAATGAGTTAGTGTATTCATGTCACTACCCTCAAGTATTGCTTATGTTCTTGTGTTCTCATTCTCTCTCTGTGTGTGTCTCTGTTTGTCTGTTTGTCTCTCTGTCTCTTTGTCTCTGTCTCTGTCTCTTTGTTTCTGTCTCTCTCTGTGTCGGTCTCTCTCTTTATCTCTCTGTGTGTGTGTCTCTGTCTCTGTTTCTCTCTCTCTCTCAGTCTCTCTGTCTCTTTGTCTCTGTCTCTGTCTCTCTGTTTCTGTCTCTCTCTGTGTCTGTCTCTCTGTGTCTGTCTCTCTGTCTCTCTCTCTCTGTGTCTCTGTCTCTCTGTCTCTGTCTCTCTCTGTGTGTCTCGTTGTGTCTCTCTGTCTCTGTCTCTGTCTGTCTGTCTGTCTGCCTGCCTGCCGGTCTGTCTGTCTCTCTTTCTCTCTCTTACTACAACTCTTTTCTGAACTTTTGTACTGGGGAAATGTACTAAATGATTAACACTAAACTGATCGGTTGAGACTTTGATTTCACAAGTTTATTTTTTCAGTCAGATATTTTGTTTCATAATCGCAATGAAATGATAGCTGTCATTATTGTGTCTTGTAGATTTGGCTCCGTAATGCAATGGATCGCAAATCATCACTTGCTGGGGTTCTATGGCATCTCCTGGGTCTCTCAAATTTTGTCAGCCATTGTAGCAAGTGAACGATGTTTCTGCATCCTGCAACCACTCAAGTCTCAGACAGTTCTTTATGCTTCCACCATGACTGTAATAATAGTCGCAATGTCCGTAGTGGTGGTGGGACTGCGGTTCATTGTAGTCACCCGCTATTACATGGTCTGTGCTTATGATCCAGCAAATGACAGAATCATTAGAACAATCACTGGGGGACAGTTTTACCATGACAACCAGCAGCTGGTGGATTTTCTGGACATTTTCGTGTATGGCTTCGGGATTCCATGGGTAGTGATTGCCGTGGTGATAACGACAACAGTGATCACAGTGATCAAACTACGTCAGGCTGCAGAATGGCGGGCAGGTATATCCTCCAGCAGGGACACTGTGTCTGCACGTGACATTGCTTTGACCCGGATGTTGGTTGGGAACTCCGTTTTCTTTGTGGGGTGTGTTTTCCCTGTGGGTTTATTCAGGTGAGCACTTTTTTTGATATTGTAGTTCTGAATTAGTTTATGTCTGTTCACAAAAGTATTGTTACTTACCAGTTTCAGTTTCTCAAGAGGGCATCTCATCACTCGGAATTGATTCCATATCCACTGACATTACAGATGCAATGAAGTGTATAAGAAGCTAAATGATCATGGCATGAGATGTAACAATGTACATAGGCCCTGCGTGATGGGAAGGTCTTGAGGCTTTATCTAGCGTAGCGTATGCTTGCGTGCAAAGTGTGTGTGTGTGTGTATGTGTGTGTGTGTGTGTGTGTGTGTGTGTGTGTGTGTGTGTGTGTGTGTGTGTGTGTGTGTGTGCATTTCCGTGTGAAGTGCTCCATTTATACCAATATTTCCATGTATTGCATTTTGTTATGGCAGCATCTCATGAGCAGTATTTAGGTGCTGGGAGGCTTTTTATATCATGATAAACTGTCATCAATTTTAAAGCACGTGCAGTGCAGCTAAATAAGGAATAATCCAAGTGCTGTGGCATTTCAGTCTGGAATTTGTTTGAGGAATATTTATCACAATGGAACAATTCCTTTTATGTACTTTTACCAGATTTTCCAGCAGTTATCTGGAAGACTCCTTGAGCCTGCACAAAATCCTATGACCTAGCAAGGTCTTGAAATGGAATGGGACCAGGATCCATGAAACACTGACACCACCAGAATGATATGAGCATTAACATGGACAACAAGCGAGCCAACTCTTACGTTATGGGGTAGGGCTGAACTCGAAATATGAGACACTGAGTCTATGGCCATGTTTAAAAAAAAACTGCCACCCTATGAAAAAAATAGTGGTTCACTTAGGGATCGTACTCACG
>JAPXFY010000032.1:9709136-9744136 GCA_030674185.1 Monoplex corrugatus | reverse complement strand
GCCAACATCATCAAAATGTTTGGAGTATTAAAATGGGCAGCAAACATATCAAGTTTTATGTTAAATACTGTGATGAATTTTAGGATAATTTTATATTTTGACTCCACAGCTCTATCAACAGAGCTAGCCTGCTGTATACGAATGATATCTGAACACAAGGGATAGATACATAATTATGGAGGGTCATGATCGCCAACGCTATGCGGCAGGGCACCTGATGATGATGATGATAACCATTCCAATGCCTTGCCTGGAACACATAATGCGCTAACAAGAGACATCACCTGTGTCAGTTAGCTTACCAGCAAAACACATTTCTCGACTGCAAAGGATTCTGAACAATGCAGTGAACAAGAAAAAGCCAAGGGCGCTGGATGGGACCCGGCACACCAATGCCTCACCACTCTCCAGACAATCAGCTCCCAGCTCCCAACACCATGCGCTATGTGACCCATTCAGTTGCAATCATTATTTACCTTGTTGCATTAAATACACGTTCTTACTCTTTTTACGTTTATTTCTGGTTCCTGTTTGCTTGAACGTGGGCAGTCACTCTTGTTTTGGATTTCATCATTTACAAACCGAATCATGAAGAAAAAAAGCATGATCATGTAACATACTACTTAAAGAACTCCACTGGTTACCAATCAAATCTTGTTACCGGTATAAAATTTCAAGTTTTGAATTTCGTCGTTTTGACGGATATTTTCCACTTTACCTTTCAGATCGCCCTACACATAACAAGTATTACTCACCCTGTGATCCTCAAAACAAAAGCTTCTGACAATGCTGAAACGCAGTCTTCAGTCAGCTGGCCAGCGTGCTTTCAGTTTCATTGCGCCTTCTACTTTGGGTTCACTGCCAGCTGATCTGAGGGACCTGCTTTTCGCACTTCAAGTCAGTGTTAATGATTAACCTGTTCACCCAGGCCTTCCACTGTTGGTATCAAAATTATTCATCTCTCTATCAGTGTGCACTTTCACTTCTAACTGTTGATCATGTGGCATCGTGTTATCATTCATGTATGTATATGTTTATGGCCCTAGGTATATAAGTGTGTATGTTTAGACGTTGTTAGTACTTACTGATTTGTGTACATACACTGCCAACGACACCAAGTCATTACCGCAGGGCTATGCACAGTGTATGAACCAAAAGCTTTTGGCTCAACACTGTTCAATATCTCTGACCACTCTATTCTGCCAACACAAAAAAGGTGACATCTAAATCACGCTGGGCTGATCACTTTAACACACTGAACTGATGAACACGAGACGATAATATCTGAAGGCGCCATTTCAGCACTCCAATAAAAAAGTCTCTGGCAGACTTTCCCTCCAGTGCTGAAAGTACCAAAACCATGAATCAAAACACGCCTGGGGAGCACCAGGAGCTGATAGTATTCCTGAAATATCTACAGGAACAGAATAAAAACAGAAATAGCAGAAGAACGATATGGATTTGTTGAAGGGGAAGAAACTGTTAATGCCATATACATCATAAAATCTCTCATAGAAAAATCAACTGATTTGAATAAGGATTTATATTTATGCTTTGTTGATTACACCAAGGCTTTTGATCGGGTAAGACACGAAGAATTGATCAATCAACTTGAAAGGCTCAATATTAATGGAAAACATCTAAGAATGACGAGGAATATGTACTGCTGAGAAACAGCAGCAATGAGAATAGAAAATGATATAAACTCTTTCCAAAATATCAAAGAGGGGTTAGGCAGGGTGTGTTCTATCCCCAGATTTATTTTCATTTTAAAGCGAAACCATCATGAGAAACCTATAGGTTGGAAGGAGAATGTTAAACAATCTTCGTTATGCAGAGAACACCAGTCTAAATGCAGATAAATGAAAAAAAATGCCTACAAGATCTTGTGAATGTAATAGAAATAGAAGAAAGCAGAAATGAAGAGCTGGAGCTAAACAGCAAAAGACTGAAGTCACGATAATCATTAAAATACAAGAAATACTCTCATGTGAAATAACAGCAAATAGCACAACATTGGGACAATTTGATGTTTAAATATCTGGGAACAGTTATGACTGTCCACGCCTCGCATCCGTACAACAGTATTGGTTCTATATAACATTCAAGGACTCTCTTTCTGATGTTAATTGATTGGCATTTGTTGGTAAGAATGCTTGTCATCTTCTTGAACGCTGTTTTGGCTTGGCCGATTCTGCCAGCTATTTCCGATGTGCATCTGGCGTCTGATGAAATGACCGTTCCCAGATATTTGAACTTATTAACCTGTGTCAAGGTTGTGCCATTTACTGTTATTTTGCATGAGGGGATTTCATGTTTTTTACTGCAGTAATTATCATGGGATATTCCTCCTATGCATTGTTCAGAAAGTCATTGCCAGAATCATCCTTAACAGAATCATCACCCGTCTAGATGAGCCTGTCATTCCTTGGTCTCAATGTGGTCGTCGTTGTGGAAGAGGCAAAGTGACACAGTGTTTACAATCATCATCATCATCAGGTGCCCTGCCGCATGGCGTTGGCGACCATGGACTTCCATCCATCTCTATCTCTCGTTGCACCCAGCATCTTCCCCACCCTCTTCACTTCATACCCAGCCACTCTGCAAGTCCGTCCAGCATTCTCTCCCTGGGTCTACCCGGTGCTCTCCCTCCCTCCAGCCCTCCCGCTGTGACCAGGTGCTCCAAATCCCCCTTCCTCATAAAATGGCCTATAAATTTTGCTTGTCTTCCCCCAATCTTCCTCACCAGTGATCGACCTGTGTCCGCCTCCATCAAGACTGTCCCGCTTGCCTTCCCTGCTGTCCATGGTACTCTCAACATTCTTCTGAGAAACCACACCCCGGCTGCCTCAATCCTGCTCTGGCCTTGCTCGCCGACTGTCCACGCCCCGCATCCGTACAACAGCATTGGCCCTATATAACACCAAAGGACTCTCTTTCTGACGTCAATTGATAGGCACTTGCTGGCAAGAATGCCCGTCATCTTCCCGAATGCTGGTCCTGGCCCGGCCGACCCTGCCAGCCACCTCCGATGCGCATCTGCCGTCTGATGAAACGACCGTTCCCAGGCATCTGAACCTATTCACCTGTGCCAAGGTTGTGCCATTTGCTGTTATTTTGCATGAGGGGATTTCATGTTTTTTTTTACTGATCACCATGACTTCAGTCTTCCTGCTGTTTAGTTCCAACCCCTTACCTTTGCTTTCTGTTTCTAGTATATTCACAAGGTTTTGTAGGTCCCTTTCATTTTCTGCAATTAGCACGGTGTCATCTGCGTACCGAATGTTGTTTATCATTTTCCCTCCAACCTTTAATCCAGGGTCTTCTTCTAGGTTTCTCATGATGTTTTCGCTGTATAGTGAAAACAGATCTGGTGACAAAACACAACCCTGTCTGACTCCTCTTTTGATGTTTTGAAAAGAGCTTATATTGTTTTCTATTCTCATTGCAGCTGTTTGTTCCCAGTACATATTCCTGATTATTCGTAGATCTTTTCCATCGACATTGAGTCTCTCCAGTTGGTTGATCAATTCTTCATGTCGTACCCGATCGAAAGCCTTGGTATAGTCAACAAAGCATAAATACAAATCCTTATTCATCTCAACTGACCTCTCTATGATAGTTCTTAGGATGTATATGGCATTAATAGTTCCTTTCCCCTCCACAAATCCACACTGTTCTTCTGCTATTTCTCTTTTGATTCTATTCCTTGTCCTCATCGTGATTATTCTTAACAGGATTTTTGTTACATGACTCATCAAACTGATTGTGCGATGGAGTTCGCATTCTATAGCTCCTGTCTTCTTTGGAAGTGCAATGAAAATTGATTTTGACATAAATATTATCTTTGTGGATTTTTCCAGTGTCATACATTTCATTTAGGAGGACTGTTATTTTTTCTATGCCAAATTCCTCCAGGGCTTCAATCATCTCTGTAGTAATGTTGTCTGATCCTGGGGCTTTTCCTGGTTTCATCTTTTTCAGTGTTGCTCTAACTTCATCTTCATTATGGGTGGTCTTTTAAAGTTCTTTTTTATGATGTGTTCTTCGTTTCTGTCATCCTCAAAAAGGTCTTTAATGTACTCTCCCCATCTATCTAATACCTTGTCTTTTTCCATGATAAGCGTGCCATCTTTTGATTTTAAGCAACCAGTTGATGTGCATGTATTTTTCCTGTGAACAATTTCTTCAATTCGTCTATACATACCCTGAGGATCCATTTTGTGTCGTTCTTCTATCTCTTTGCATTTTGTGTTCAGCCAAGCTTCCTTAGCTTCATTGCACCTATACCTGATTTCTTTGTTTATCTTCCTGTATATCTCCTCGTTTCTCTTTGCCTTCCTCCTTTTCTCCATCAGGCCCAAAATTTCATTAGTCATCCAGCTCTTTTTTGCTTTTCTATTTATCTTAGGGATTTCCTCACAAGCTTCATTTATAGAACTTCTCAACTTTTTCCATTGTTCCTCACTGTCACCAACGTCTTCCAGAGCACTGAATTTGTTTTGAACATGTACATTCAATTTTTGACGTGTCATTTCATCTGTCTTCAAGAGTCCAAGGTTTAGTTTGATGTTGCTTTTGGTCTGTTTCCTTTTCCTCAATTTCAGCCTAAACCTTCCCACTACCGGATTGTGGTCACTGTTGCAGTCTGCGCCTGGTAGTGTTTTTGCTAACAGTAAAGAATTTCTGAATTTTTTGTTAATCAGGATGTAGTCAATTTGATTTTTGGTATTATCTCCTGGACTCATCCAAGTCCATTTTCTTCTGTTAGGCTGCTCAAACCAGGTGTTTCCTACTATGAACTCATTCATCTGTGCCCTCTTTCGTTTTTGTACCAAGGCCATGAGGTCCAACTATATCCTCCACCCTATCCTGTCCCACTTTAGCATTAAAATCTCCCATTATGACTGTAACTTCCTGTGATTTACATTGGACCTTGGCCATCTCTAATGCGGATGTTGGTGCATACACCTGTATGATGTTGATATCAAAAGGTTTCCCTCTGAATTTGACTAGTAAAACTCTGTCGGACACTGCCCAGTATCCTTTAACTGCTTTTGATTTGTCTTTGTCCATTATGATGCCTACTCCTCTTTCATGTGAATTACCACCAGAGTATATCACTGTCTATTCTCTATTGTCTACAATACTCCACCCAAAACAGAAGTACTTTCACACAATGGCATTTTGGCTAGAGTGCAAGGGAATATGAGTTTATCCAAACACTTCCCAGTGCAGAATGAAGTAAAACAGGGATCCACGCGTGCACATTCACACGTATACACTCGAACATAGAGATAATGACAGGCACATAGTAATTCACACATACGCACGCACGCACACACACGCACACGCACGCACACACACACACACACACACACACACACACACACCACACACACACACACACACACACACACACACACCCCACACACACACCCCCCCTAATCTAATTACCGAGGCAAATCAACTTGTACATCGTTTAAGGATAAAAAGTACAGATCTCAATTTATGCTTGGTGCCTTCTCTCGTTGGTCTTCACTGCAACGAAATAGTTGACAGAGCAACTAAGCAAGGTGCACAGAATTCTCTAAATTCTATAGAATTACATGTTCATACTTCCGTAAAAGAAGCTTGCAACATGCTCGAATCAGCCGCATGGATTCGATTTCATGAACGTTTAAATGAACAGTTTGTGTCACAACAAATGATAAAACTTTCCGTTCAAAATGTATACAAAAAATGCAGTATTTTTCCATGTATCATTTGCGATCGATTATTGCTGTTCGTTTTCGTATTCAGATAAACAAAATATTGTAAAAATGTCAAGTGTATTTGTGGCAAACAGTTCACATTGTTTCACTGTTTATTTTATTGCAAAATGCTACGTTCTTTTCCACCGAAAATGTTTACACAAGAAAACTATTCTGAAACTCATTTAAAAAAAGTAACATCAGATCAGTCTTTGCTACTTAAAATTTCAGAATCATTAGTTCACAGTCCTGTTAATGCATTACTTTAACTTTATGCAGTTTGTGTTTTAGTGTTAAATTTTTCCTTCACATTGTTGAAGTTAATTGTTACTAATGTTACAGTTAAGATTTCGTTCCATTTTAATATTCTACCACCTATTTATGACTTTTTCCTCTGTCTCCCTTTGCCCCAATCCAACCCGTCCAACTATCATTCTCCATTTTATTTTATTTATACATTTTTTTCTCCGCCCCCCCTCCCCCGTCTAATATCACTTACAGTGAAAAGACGTTAAATCAAAGAACGAAAGAACGAACACACACACACACACACGCACATGCGCGCTTGCATGTACAAACATTCACGCACACACTCATACACACGCGTGCACCTCATACACTTACACACACACACACACACACACACACACACACACACACACACACACACACACACACACACAAACAAACAAACAAACAAACAAACAAACAAACATTAACACAATTGATTTTGATTTTTGAAAGACACCATCTCCTGTGTCATGGTCAGCTCAACATGCTGATAATATTGGAATAAACATCATTTTATCTGTTGTTCATCTCCCCATCCTGACATCCACTCCGCTCTGTGAGAAAAAGGTGTGAAAAAGATGTTCTGATTTCTTTACGGGTGGATCTTTAACAAAATTTGCAGAAAGTTTTGGTGGACTGTTTGATGAGTCCAAGGTGCAAGGTTTTGTAAAGTAAAAGCTCCAAGGTGAAGATCACACACACACCCAAAAGTGCCTAAAGTCAGCACTTTTTTGATAAGGTGTGTGAACCACCAATGTAGCCATTTCCATAACTACAGGAATGGAGACTGGCGCTGGGTGATGTGATCTACAAGGCATTTTTGACGAGTTGACCATTCACAGATCGCAAAACAAAGAAAAACGTAACACCAGTCACCGTGGTGCAGGGACTAGCACAACGGATTGTCCACCGGAAGGTTGTGGGTTCGAATCCCGTCAATCCTATTAAAAAGTTTAAACAGACTCACATGCCTTGGTGTATTGTTGTTATTACTGTTGCTGTTGTTGTTATTGTTTTAATCTAGTGCATGTAACATTAAAACGTAGAGATCTACCACATATTGGAATAGCACACAGCCCACAAGACGCTGTCTTGATTAATTTCTGAAGAGAAATCAGTGTCTTCAAGGATGTGCAATCTTTGCCTTAGAAATTCCAGAGATTTGTTTTAACTAAAATTGGCTCACTCCAATTAACTCTCAACCAGAGTTGAGAGCGCTATGGGCTCAGTGGGAAGACTGGAATCAAACAGTCGAGTCTCATCTACTGCATGGATGCGTCATTGGAGGCGTTGCTCAAATGTTCCTGACGAACAGTGCAGGTGTCTGTACGTCTCAGGCCTGGTTGACCCTGAGATATATCATTATGAGAGGAGTACAGTCCTATCATGCAGTCTCAGTGCAGAATGGAATTTTACAATAACATGGTTATCATCCCCATCTTTATGCATCATTATTGCTTGTAAACAACTGTCACAGGTTCTGTTACCACTGAAGTGGCGTAGAAGATGGGACAGGAAAACAAAATGCCAATGACATTCGTGTGATGGCTGACTTAAAACTGAACATGATCACCAATCATTAATAATTCACCATACACACATATGATGAAATATCTAATGCAGAGTTTAATTCAATTCTGTCTGAGATAGAAATAATATAACAAAATGAAGTAAACGCCACTCAGAAAAAAAACAACAACATTAACAAACAAATAAACAAACAACAACGACAATAAATCTACTGGATATTTCTGAATTTGAAAAAAGCCAGAACTTTTCAACAAAATCCCCACAAGTTGTCTAGCTATCTTGATGAACTGACAGCCAGACAAACAGATAGACAGGCAGTGAAAAAGACTGAGTTTCAGTTTCAGTTTCTTAAGATGGCATCATCTCCATGCTCGTAATAAATTTGATGTGCAATGTCCTCACAGGTGCCATATGATGGACAGGATCCACAAAGACCTTGGCGAAAGGTGTAAGTCTGTATATAAACCTTACACCTGGTAAAGTCTTGGGATCCTACTCAGTGTATAAGTTCTAATCAGTCTTATATTGAAACAATTTACATGAGAGAAAGAGAGAGAGAGAGGGAGGGAGGGAGAGAGAGAGAATGAGAGAGAGAGAATGAGAGACACAGAGAGAGTATGAGAGAGATATATATAAAGAGAGAGAGAGAGAGAGAGAAAGAAAGAGAGAGAGAGAGAGAGAGAGAGAGAGAGAGAGAGAGAGAATATTGTTTAACCAAGGGAAAAATCAGTCACAATTACTGATGAAAACAGAAGGAAATAGTGGAGATATAAGTCATCGACAGCCGACATTGTGCACACACACACACACACGCACACGCGCGCGCATAGACACACATACACATACTCTCTCTCATGCACACACACTCTCTCTCTTAGGCACACACTCACAGACACTCAGACACCTACACACACAAACACACACACACACACACACTCTGACATACACACTCTGACACACATACACACACACACACACACATATATATATACACATTCTCTCTCTCTCTGACACACACACACACACACATACACTCACTCACTCACTCACTCACTCATACACACACTCACACAAAGACACACACATTCACTCACTCACACAACACACACACACACACACACACATTCTCACTCATTCACACACACACAAACACACACACACTTACACACATACACACACACACACACACACACACACGCACACTCACACTCAAACGCACACAAACACACACCACAAACACACACACACTCACACTCACACACACACACATTCAAACGCAGACAAATACACACCACACACACATGCACACTCACACTCACACACATACACAAACACACTCACACACACACACGCACGCACACACACACACACACAAACATGTATAAAGATAGATTATATAAGATGCTGCTTTGGCTCTGTGGTTATAAATTGCCAGTCATTTGCTGCACAGTCCTGCATGTCGTTTTTTTTCCTTAAGCCTGATTGTTCTACACATGTGTTTCTCTCCTTTTGTTTGTTTACCTGTTAGGTTTCTCATGACTGCTTGAATGTATTACAATAATTTGTTTGGCTTCAAAAGACAGATCTCTGCTTACCATCTCCCCTCTTAAAAATACCTTGTTTATTTCAATTTGATAATAACCAACACCTTTTTCATACATTTGCACATGTCTATAATATACGTAAGCAAGTGCATGCACTCGCACACACACACACACACACACACACACACACACACATACATACACACATACAGACATACACACACATACACACATATATATGTATACATGTATATATATATATATATATATATATATATATATATATATATATACATATAAATACCATAAAGAAAACATGAACACGTGGAATAGCCTATGAATTTCCATTGAAATATAAACTGACAAAAATTTGGAAGTGAAAAGAAAAGATAAACGATGGAGAAAATCCCCAGAAAAATCAACGGGCGAATATAAACAGAGCTGAACTGCTTTGTGTACTGTCCACACAGCATGAATATATCTAAACTGCTTTGTGGATAGCCTAAAAGTAGACATCTGAAATTCTTTGAAGGCAGCCTTCTTGGAACATTAGTTTCCACTCGGGAGTGAATGATAACCTGCAATCCTCATGGTAGCCCCCCAAAAGGTTTATCCATGAAACTGATAAACTGGAAACCATCTGGTCTCTGTGTGTGTGTGTGTGTGTGTGTGTGTGTGTGTGTGTGTGTTTGTGTGTGTGTGTGTGTGGTGTGTGTATGTGTGTGTGTGTGCGTGCGTGTGTGTGTGTGTGTGTGTGTGTGTGTGTGTGTGTGTGTGTGTGTGTGTGTTTGTGTGTGTGTGTGCATGCGACACACATTTATATAGCCTTGAAATGTGTTTCAATAATTGTGCATCTCAGGTAAGGTGAGAGGTTGTCCTCTGAGACTGGGAAGTGAGCCCAACAACAAGAAAATAAGTCCTGGAGAGGAATGGGATTAACCAGGTTCGACTTCCCAAGACACACCGTATGGTTTAAAAAAACCAGATACCAATCACCAGATATCAATCATTTAACAGGACACCAAGGAATGTGCCATCTGCTGATCGTAACCAAGGCAGACACGAAAAAGTGTGCTACTGGGGGATAAATAAACAGAAAATCCTTGGAAGGACCACACCATTCTCGACACCTAGAATTCAAGAAGACCTCAGCAGGTTGGAAAATGAAAAAAACCGACCCATGAGACAGACTGGTACTTCTAGGACATTTATGGCTTCTGTGAAGTAAGATGGGAAAACAACAAAGAAGTACCACACATAAACATAGACAGAAGACAGGCATGTCCTTTAGTATCATGGAAAAGTGGACGAATATACACAGGCACTTGAAGTGGGAATTTCAGTTAACAAGAATATCAGGAACCCTGTACTGGAATTGTGCCCTGTTTCCAGCAGGATTGTGACCATCTTCCTGCGAACAAAACCACACAGCATCACGACAGTGCAAATGTCTGCTCTCACATCAGACCATAACGATTCATCAAACTGAAGAATTCTACAGCCAGTTTTAAATGGTCATCAACAACGTTGACAAGAGAGACGTGTTCATTGTTCAGGGTGACTGGAACGCAAAGGTTGGTATTGATGCCTCAGAGGATTTGAGGAAGTTTTGCAACCCGTACTATGATGAGAGTACCAATGATAGGGGACTATACTTGCTAGAATTCACCACTGATAAGGGCTTGATTCTTGCTTACACTCTTGGTAAACATAACGTATGCCTTCAGACAATGGACATGGCACTTCACAAATGGTCAATATCACAGCAAGATTATATATTCCAGTAATCACTGGAACAGATCTGGCATCAACAAAGATAAAACAAGGACGTTTTCAGGAGACGACCTTGACAGTGACCATGAGCTCATCAAGGTGATATTTAAAGAACAACACGTAAATGAAAAACGGCCATCTCTTATTCAATCTTGACAAACTGGAAGATTTGACTCCACTGAACAATTCCTAGTATCCATAGGAGGAACATTGTCTCCATTACTTCTGGTCATCTGAACAGACTCCAGATGCACATCAGAAATAGCCAGCAGAATCAGCCAAACTAAAACAACGTTCAAGAAAATGAAAAGCGTTCCTGCCAACACTGCCTATCAATTAACATCAGGAAAAGAGTTCTTCAGTGTTATACTCAACCAGTATTGTTGTACGGATGTGAAGCGTGGACAGTCAACACGCAAAGTCAGAACAAGATTGAGGTAGCAGAAATGTGGTTTTTAAGAAGAATAATGAGAGTTTCATGGACAGGAAAGAAAACAAACGAGACAGTCTTGAAGGAGACAGTAACAAAAAAGAACATTAACGAAGAAGATTAGATTAGGAAAAGACAAGCAACATTTATAGGACATTTTATGAGACAAGAGAAATTTGAGCACCTAGTCACAACAGGAAATCTGGAGGGAAAAGAGCACCAGGTAGACCCAGGGAGAAGGTATTGGATGGACTTGCGGAGTAGATGAAAACAGAGAGAGTGAGAAATATACTTGCAGTGACAAAGGATAGATTTGTATGGAGGGCAATAATCGCCAACGCCTCACAGCAAGGCACATGATGATGATGACTTCTGGTTGATGAAGAACTTGAGGCCCTCAACCAGGTGATGGCTGAAACAGCAACATAGGTCTTAGGGATATGCCATAGAAATCCAAGCCATGGATCACAAAGATATCTTGAAATTGTGTGACATTAGAAAGTGCTTAAAATCAAGAAAGAAATCTGGGAAAGGAAAGGAAGTATAGCACTGTAAACAAGTCTAGAAATGAACGTTGCAAGGGAAGGTGCATTGAACAACAAGGTGCAACAGTTGAATGAAACCTTAGCAACAAAGACGCCAAGAAAGCTTTTGAAAGTGGGAAAGCCTTGATCAAACAAATGCAAAGTCACCACGATTTAAGACATACATGGTAAGTGTCTCGCACAGAAAAATAGACGTCATAAAAGGTAGGCTGAGTACTGTTCTGCACTGTACAACAAAGAGGTAACAGAGATCCAAGTTTGCTTACGGTACAACATTCATTCATGAAGAATCTGTTGCAAGAGAGAAGTCGCCAAAATGAAATAAAGCAGGAGGTATTGACAACGTCCCTGCATAGCTCTTGAAACAAGGCAGAGAGGCAATAACTTATACCCTAACTGTCATCTGTAAGAAAATGTAACACACACGCGAGTGGCCCACGACATGAATTCAATCACTGATTGTCATCGTTCCCAGGGAAGGAAATCTGCCAGAACGATTGCACTATCAGTTTGCTCATCCATGCTAGCAAAGTAATGCTAAAACTTACTTTGAATAGATTACAGCTGCAGGCAGAGACAATTATATCCGAAAAAAGGCCAAAGTACCACACAATCGATCTGTAACCTGCGTATCATTGCAAAAAAATACCTCCAACAACAGAGAATGTTTCCATAAACTTCACGAAGACGCTTGACAGAGTCTGACAGGAGGCGATGTGGGCCACAGTGAAGAAATATAATAACAGGGATGAGCTAGTTACCATCATACAGCAACCATACACTAATACAGCCAATGTGGTACTTACACAGTTGTGTTATTGGAAACTGGTGAAGGAAAAATCGCCACAAACCTTTGCTATGCAGATGCTATTGTTGGCCTGGCAGGCAGTAATTAAGAACTTGGAAAGCTTGTTGAAACACACAATGAAACATCAACAATATATGGCATGGAAGTCAGCATTGAAAAGCCTAGTTGATGGCCTACCACAGCACCACTATTACTACTGACATAGTTTCACATAGACTTAAACTAGGAAAATGTTCAACAATTCATTACCTGATATCCACTATCAGCAATGAGATATCAAAACCAGAAAATTCACTTATGGGCAGCAAAGACAACATCAGCACTGTCCACGTTGAAACCTGTATGGAAGGACAACAACATCTCCAAGAAAAACAAGATCAGGCTCTGTCACGTATTGGTATACCCAAGATTCCTGTATGCACGAGAGACATGGATTCTGACAGTGGATTTAGAAAACGAATCCAAGCCGTGTGAATAAGTTTTTTTATATTATATTAAACATCAGATACATTGATGCTATCGACAATGAAGAAGTGTTTCAAACCACCAAGCATGCAGCACATTGGATCATGGGATCTGCTGATATTAGTGAAGAAAATCTACGTTGATATGGGCATGTAAAAAGGTCTGTCTATTTTACCTTGATAAATCAACCCTCCAAGGAACTGTTGCTGAGGAGAGATGGAGGGAAGGCAGAAAAAGAAAAACGACAGATTGACAACAATTCGAAATTGACAGAGAAACCATTTTCAGAGATCCAGACTTTGTAAAAAAAAAAAACGGACAGGGCTGGTAGAATCAGCTGAAGATATTTCAGTGCAGCAGCCCAATGATTCTTTATTCAGTTAGGGAAGAATAAGAATAAGGAGAGGCATATCATCAGGAGGCACAGAATGGCAGGAATTTGTCAAAGAGACACAGCACAGGTGAACCAATGTTGAAGTGTGGCAGCTTTCCGTCTATTTGTTTTCTTGAGCTATGATGATTTAACCTTGATGAGTTTAGAAAAATGGATTACCTAAAGTATGACATGTACAGTTTTAATGAACACATTTTAAGTTTTAGCACAAGCTTTCGAGGCAAGGTTCCAACTAGTCTCTTGTATGGTGCCACACTTTGGGGATTTTTGCACGATCTCCTGACCTCCATAGCAAAAATCAACTGCAACCAAATCTAACGTAGAGAGCGATGTGGTAGAGACAGACTTTTCTTGCTGCCATTATTACGAAGTCAGTGTCGATATCGTTTTCCTTACAGCTTCATCTTCCCTGGTCCTAAAGGGGGACTGGAGTTTTCTTTTCGCCAGCATCAAACCCTTGCAAAACTGTGCAGTACATTGGAAGACAGACAGCCAACCAGGTTAAAATCCTCTTATAGAAACGACCCAGATGCCCTTGGGACACAAAGTTTAATTAGTTCGTGACTTGGATGAGTATGGTGTTTGAAAAACAACAACAACAAACAGGCCAACCCAGCCCAAAACAGTAACTCTACCAGAAACAAATTCAATATTAAAAAAAAGCAGGTGGGAGAGGGATAACATTTGGACTTTCAATATTTAAAAAAAAAATTGTAATCGATTATCTCGATAAGTAAGATCTTACATAGGCCAGCATCTTTAAAAGAATTAACTGTCTAGCATAAAAAAGCAACCCAAAACATAAACTGTCATAACGGATTGACCCCAACCAATCAACATTTTGGGCACACCACCATGAACAGTTCAGACTGTATAGTTCAACAAGCCCAAGAATTCATCCCTTGGAACAACACAGACAACATCATCAGCTTCCATGTTTACGACACGGTAAAGAAACTGAAAAAAAATTGTATTTTTACCCGTCTTCTTTCTGATCAGTGTGCCTGCCAATATCATCAACATGGTGGTGTTCTACAAGCACGGGTTGAAGGAACGCATCAACGTGTGCATGTTTGCTCTGTCGCTGGCTGATGGATTGTATCTTGTCGTCAACATGCTGAGTGAAGGAGATCAGCTAGTCCTTCACTTTACCACTAAGGAAGCGTTAGTATAAATGTCGATTTTAGTCCATCTACCTATATGTACTTCCTTTTTCTCTCTTTGCTCACTCTTCTGCTGTCTTTTTATCTGTCTCTGTCTCTCTGTGTCTGTCTGTCTGTCTGTCTCCATCTCTCTCCCCTTCTCTCTCTCTCTTTCTTTCTCTCTGTCTGTCCATCTGTCTGTCTGTCTGTCTCTCTTTCTCTCTCTCTAATGGGCGATCAATACAAAATAGACGATTATTAATGTATACTCATGCTGCTATTATAACATATCACTGGTACGACCATTTTCTTTTTTATTTTGATGACGCCAGCTTTACATTGTTATCACTGAATTCCAATATGGAGAACATAATGATCAGACCAATGAAGTTGTATTTAGAGAACTCAAAGCAAGAGAAGAAATAGTAAATGGAATCAGACGACTGAAAAGAGTAAAATGTCCAGAAGCAGATACGGTTTTAGGGAAGTCTTAAAATAAGCAGAAATATTGTAATGATAATAATTTTATTTGGCGTCGTTCCACACTCCTCCACGCTACTGGGGCCGCTACATAGACGACACTATGACTGTGCTGAAAAGATCGGTGGTAGAAGACTTCCCCAACCATCTCAACAACCAACACCCTGCCATCAAGCTCACCTATGAGGTAGAAGAGAACGGCAGCATCGCGATGTTGGATACCCGCATCACCCGGATGGAGACAGGCCTCGCCTTCTCCGTCTATAGAAAGCCGACCCACACGGACCAGTACTTACAATTTGACAGTCACCAGCCACTGGAACACAAGCTTGGAGTAATCTGCACCCTCACCCACCGAGCGAAGACCATCTGCTCTATCGACACCACTAGAGAAGTAGAGGTACAGTACATCAAAAAGTACTCAGTGTGTCAGGATACCAGAAGTGGGCCTGGGATATTCCAGGGGGCAAGAAAACCATACCCCACCCCTCCACTGAGCGGCCAACCCCTTCGAGAGGGCACGTCTCCATGCCATATGTCAGCGGCGTCACTGAGGCTCTCAGCAGGAAGATCAGGAAGTTGGAAGTCAGTGTCCACGTCATGCCCACCAACACCATCAGAAGCCAGTTAGTCCACCCCAAAGACAAAACAGACAAATTGGACACATCAGGGGTGATATACAAGATAGACTGCCAGGATTGTGACCATAGTTATATTGGCGAAACTGAGCGCAACTTGCACAACAGATTAAAAGAACACAAACGTGAGTCCTCTCCTGTGGGAGAACATCTGACCCACACCCAACACCACTTTGTAAAGGACAGTGTGCAATTCTCGACAAAGAAGCAAGATGGTTCCAGAGGGGAGTAAAGGAGGCAGTTTACATCACCGCAAGGAACCCCACCCTCAACCATGACCGGGGCCGACACAACCTGCCATTGGTGTACTCCTCACTTATTCAGTCGCACTGTCGTGAGTTCGCTCACGGCGGTGCGCACTGAAGCCAGTTCTCAACCCAGCAGTTGCGCTGAAGAAGTCGGCCGGATCGCCGATGAAAGCTACGCAGTAAGTTGCTATTTTGTCACTGAGAGACAGGTTCAGCCAGGTAGCCATTAAATTTTATTTCTTGTTGACGAAGACATTTTTTTCTGAAAGAATCTACAAATTGTCATACTGTTCCTATGTATCAAGCAAACAAGCGAACAAAAAAAGGCCAATACTTTTTAACCTGATAATTTCTATGCAGTAGTTCTAACTAGTATAATTAGCAAGATTGATACACATATTCTGAAGAAAAGGTTGACAACACGAGAAATAAACAAAATATGATTATTGGGGAACATATTTGATTTAGGTCAGGTTATTGCACTGTAGACCACATATTCGCATTGTAGTATCTTTTCATACATTAGGTGTCAACGAAACTGTCATAAACTGGAAAGGATAGTATTGAACTCACCGTTAAAAGAAATGTTTTTAATGTTATTTGCTAGGGATGTGTTGCTTTTTCAGACTATATTGTAATACTTAAAACAAATCACACAATCTATGAGAGAGAGGGAGAGAGAGAGAGAGAGAGAGAGAGAGAGAGAGAGAGAGAGAGAGAGAGAGAGAGAGAGAGAGAGAGAAAGAGAGAGAGAGAGAGAAAGAGAGAGAGAGAGTGAGAGAGAGAGAGAGGAAGAAGAAGAAGAAGAAGAAGAGAAAAGAAGAAACAGAATTATTCTCCATCAGTTAATCTCACGAAAACAAATATACTATTGTTTCAAAGGGTAGGTATGTTATGAGCTCTTGTAATTAGGAAAAATGGCTTTATTTTACAGGTAAAGTTATAACTGATTCATAAATACTTTAACATGATTTTGCTACAACGATTAGTCTCAATTTTGCTTTTGCAGATGGATGCTGAAAAGGCATTAGAGGAGTTATTGAAATACTGAAAATCATTGCGTAGACTGAGAATGATCAATTCATTAACATCGTTCAGATTATTTCATACCCAACCTATCTTGCCATATGTGTCTGAAATTTGGATCCTAGATGAAAGTCCATACTTATGCACAAAAATTATTGGTGTTTTGTCACATACTTCAGATACATTCACTTGTGGATAAACTGGAAAATATTTGCTTTATATAAGAACGTAAGAACGTGTGTTAAATGAACAGAATACTGGCTTAAACTCGCTACATTACCAAGAGCAAGACTGCGCAGATAAGCGTCTCACCTGTCTCACTGTCAGTGTCACCAGGTTTTGTGTTAACCGCTGCACATCTAAATGCCATCATCTCCCTCCAGGCCACTCTGTCTTGACTTTGTGGACAATTTCTTGAATATCTAGGCCACTGATATTGGTTCTGTTCTCGATGTTTGAAATTGGAGGTCTGCCGTTCTTTCTTTTTGCCACTGTTTTTCCTTGAAAGATGGTTGCCATGAGGTTCGTGTTCTTGTTGCGTGACACATGGCCAATGTATTTTAGTCTTCTTTTGTTGATGTCTGCTATTAGTTTTCTGGTGGTATCGAATTCTTCCAGGACACTTTCATTAAAATTTTGTTCTTCTGTCTGTAGTAGTCTCCTATAAAACCACATCTCTTCTGCCCAAATTTCTTCTGGATACTGGTTGTTTAGAGCCTCGAAGCGATTGTTGACTTTGATATCAAAATCAGATGCAGCGTCTTGATTTCTCAATTTCAATAGCTCCAACTTAGGGGACTGCTTCACTTTCTTTTGTTTGTAAGCTTTGAGTCGAATTTGTGCTGCAACTACGTGGTGATTGCTGTCTCAATTAGCTCCTGGTATTGTTTTTGAGCTTAGGACAGCAGTTATCCCATGTCCTGTCTATTATGATGTGATCTATCTGATTTCTGATTCTTATTTTCTTGTCGTCGTTGTCTTTTTTCTCAAGTTTCCAGGTATATCGTCTACAATAGTGCTGTTTAAAGAGAGTGTTAGTGATGTCCAATTCACTGGCCAGGCAGAAAGGTGCCAACATATCTCCTCTTTCATTGTTTTTTCCCAGATCATAAGATCCTATTCCACACTCTGTCCTCACCTTCGCCCACGTTGCCGTTCATGTCTCCCATTAATATGCAAACTTCTCTTTTCGCTATTTTATCCTTGGCAGTTTGTAGGTCATTGTAGAATTGTTCTATCTTCATCTGAGCTTGTGGATGTAGGGGCATATGCCTGGATGACGTTTAAGGCAACTGGCTTGTGTTCAGTTTAACATTTATCAATCGGTCATTGATTGTGTTGTAGCTTTTCAGTGCTACAGCTTGTCTTTTGTCTAGTATGATAGGAACACCGTACAGGCCTTTTTTCCTCCCACTGTAAATAATGGTATGCTCGCCAATGCTGAACTTTCCTTCAACACTCCATCTGGTCTCACACACTCCAGTGATGTTCATACTTGCTCTTCCAAGTTCCAGCAACAGGAGATGAAGCTTTCCCATTTCTAGCAATGTTTGTACATTCCAACTTCCGATGTTGATGAGCCCTTTCTTTTTCTTTCTGTTGTTTCTTTTTGCAGAGTCTCTACATGTATGCTTCTGACAGCTGCCGTCAGATACATACGTTACATAATCATAGCTGCCTCTCATATCCTTGGAGCCTCTCTCCCCAGTAACCAATGCATTCTGTTCTTCCCTGGGGATCTAAGAAGACACAGAACTATAACTTTTTCTATTTTTAGTGTTGTCATGTGCACTTCTTGGCACAGAGATACTGGAGGTGGGTTGCCATTACCTTCTTCAAGCATAGTGTACAGTCTGTACAGGTGTCCTGGCCATTCTTTTCTTGGAAATTTTCTGCCCACGACTTTGAAGTAGAAGCCAATTGTTCTGCAGTACTCTGCCTTGGCCTCCTAATTCATCTGTCCCGTGCTTCCAGGACTTCAGTGGTTGGAGTTATGGCGACCCTGCTCGCCTGGCAGTGTTCATTGTAGGGTTGTGAAACCACTTTATAAAAGTATAGATACCACCCTATACCCCAGCCTCCCCTAGCATACTGACACCATTTGGTCCACGGCTGCTTATTGGATATTCGCAACTGGCCCCCATATCTGGGGGTCATTCCCCTATCTGCCACCTGGGGACGCGTTGGGTCAGGGATGGTCGCCCCTTGATCTACATCACTGGTATTGATATGATAATCCCATGTATGAAATGTTATTATTGCAAGATCAATCTGGAAAAAGTTACCTGGGCATCTCAAGTAAAGAAAATACTACTATAAAATGAATTTGGTACTTTCTGGTTGAATCAAGGTATTGGTTTTGAAACATATTTTATTGCTAAATTTGAAGACCGTCTCATTGATGATTTTTAACAAAGCTGGCGGATATGGAAAGCAATTCAAATTACACTTGTTTCTATTCCTTAAAAGATATATTTCAACCTGAAAAATATCAAGTGAGCAATACAACTAAAATTCTGAAAGATGCTCTTCAAAGTTAAGGCCCAGTGTTTGTGGTTTAAAAGTACTACTCAGTGGTGTTTTTTCAACACAGAATATTGCAAAATGTCTCCTGCTTTCTAGCAAGTATTCATTCCACATATGGCATAATTTTGCAATATTTTCACCTAGAAGACATGAACGCAATTTGTTCTTTATTGAGAACACTGATTACTTCATCATTATTCCCTTGGAAGAATATAACTTAGACACTTTAAAATGTTGAATATTCAAATTTGATTAAGAACATATTTGTATAAAAATCATTGGCTTATACTTGATCACAATTTTAAAATGTTCGTTATTTATGGCAAATTGTCATTTAGATATATCAGGAGATTCACTGCACCTTTCCTTGATTAATTAAATTTACAGAATGTCATGTAATTTACCTCTAAGTGGGCTGATGTATTCAGACTTTGACTTCACAGATATAACTGTTTAATTGCATACTTCCATTACACAATTTAAATGAAATGATAGTCCATCTCACTGTTGGCAGCTGTCATTGTTTTATTTTATAGATATTATTATTTTTATTATTATTACATGAATAAACGCCTTTCCATAAAATGCTCAACGCGTTTTACATAAAATCTTAATTAAAACATGCATTACAAATAGAAGCTGAATAAGACATTTAACTAATTAAAACAAATCAGAGAGCATACAAAGATATTCCAACATATCATGTTCACGTTCACAACACACACACACACACACACACACACACACAGCACACACACACACACACACACACACACACACACACACACACACACACACACACACACACACACACACACACACACACACACACTCACACCCACACACACACACAAAAATTAAAATTAAAATATATAATCAGAAGAATAAACTTAAAAAACACCAATAATAGACACAGTCATGCCAAGGACTAGAAAAGGTTAAAAACAGTCATTTTGTACTTCAGCACCAATGCCGTGGAAGTTACTCTGCAACCAGATACTTTTGAAAAAGATGGGTTTTAAGTTCCTTTCTGAAGGTTAAGTAACTATGTTGTTTTCTCAGGTTGAGTGGCAGATTGTTCCATACTGAAGGACCAAAAACAGAGAAAGCGCGTTTGCCAACTGTGGAGAGAGAAAAACGTGGTTCGACTAGTTGAAAAGAATCTCCGGAACGAAGGGTTCGAGTCGGTACATAATGTTGGATCAGTTCAGAAAGATATGGTGGTGCAGTGACTGTATCACTTAGACAGCGGAAACAGAGGCAAGCAATCTTGAAGTCTATTCTGGCTTTGATGGGGAGCCAGTGAAGGGATTTCAGCAGTGGATTTGCACTGTCAGATTGTTTCTTGTGCAGGATAAGGCGGGCTGCATTATTCTGAATGACCTGAAGCTTTCTAAGTTTGTCATCAGGTAAGCCAGCTAAGAGAGAATTACAGTAATCTAATCTTGACAAAATAAAACAAACTGCAAGCTTCTTCACGGCAACGGTGGTGAGGTAAGGACGAATCTTTGCAATCCTACGGAACTGAAAGTTTAGGCTACGGCAAAGATTGTTGATATACGCGTCCATTGTTAATGATTCGTCAAGAAACACTCCAAGATTTCTAACAGATGGTGCAAAAGAAAGACTGCAGCCACAGATTGTCATTGTGCATGTTGGTGTTTGTTGTAGTTTATGTTTAGTACCGATTTTTATCAGTTCAGTTTTATCTTCATTCATTTTAAGCTTGTTTGTCATCATCCAGTCACCGACAGCCTCAATACCAGATTGTAAATTGCCAAGCAATGCTGGAAACTCGGCTGGGATGTTGGAATCATACAATTGTGAATCGTCGGCGAAGAAGTGATAGCGAAGACCTGATCGATATGGCCCTGTAATGGAATGGATCACAAATCATTACCTCTTAGGGCTTTATGGCGTATCCTGGGTTTCTCAGTGCCTGTCAGCCATTGTGGCAAGCGAACGATGTTTCTGCATCCTACGACCACTCAAGTCTCAGACAGTTCTTCATGCTTCTACTATGACTGCAATAGTAGTTGCAATGTTCGTAGTGTTGGTAGGATTGAGGCTTATTGTAGCCAGCCGTTATTACATCGTCTGTGTCTATGATCCAGCCCGTAACAGGATCATTAGAACAATGACTGGAGGACCATTTTACTATGACAACCAGCAGCTGGTAGATCTTCTGGACATTTTCGTGTATGGCTTGGGGATTCCGTGGGTGGTGATTGCCGTGGTGATAACAACAACAGTGATCACAGTGATCAAACTACGTCAGGCTGCAGAATGGCGGGCAGGTATATCCTCCAGCAGGGACAGTGTGTCTGCACAAGACATTGCTTTGACCCGGATGTTGGTTGGGAACTCCATTTTCTTTGTGGTGTGTGTTTTCCCTGTGGGTTTATTCAGGTGAGCGATTATATATTGACGTTTCTTTTTTTATTTCACGTAAAAAAATTGCAATCAACCAGTTTCATTTTCAGTTTCTCAAGATGGCGTCTTCATGCACAGAATGATTTTCATATGCATTGACGTCACAAATGCTGTGTAAAGAGTCAGACCCAAAATGATTATGGCATAAGGCGTTATCCTGTTTGAATGTCCAATATGCTGAATGTTCTTGAGGTTTTGTTAGTGTGGTGTGTGTGGTGTATACATACACACATACACACACACACACACACACACACATATATATATATATATATATATATATATATATCAGCAGCAGCAGCAGCAGCAGGTGTCTTGCTGCATGTCGTTGGCGATCATGGACTTCCATCTGTCTCTATCTCTTGTTGCCTCAAGCATCTCTTCCACCCTCCTCGTCTTCAGCCACTTTGCAAGTCCGTACAGCATTTTCTCCCTGGGCCTACCTGGTGCTCTCTTTCCCTCCAGCTTTCCCGTTGTGACCAGGTGCTCCAATCCCCCTTCCTCATAAAATGGCCTATAAATGTTGCCTGTCTTTTCCTAATCTTCCTTATGCGTGATCTACTTGTGTCTGCCTCCATCAAGACTGTCTCGTTTGTTTTCTTTGCTGTCCATGGAACTCTCAACATTCTTCTTAGAAACCACATCTCGGCTGCCTCAATCTTGCTCTGGCTTTGCTTGCTGACTGTCCACGCCTCCCATCCGTACAACAGTATTGGTTCTATATAACATTCAAGGACTCTCTTTCTGATGTTAATTGGTAGACATTTGTTGGTAAGAATGCTTATCATCTTCTTGAATGCTGTTTTGGCTTGGCCGATTCTGCCGGCTATTTCCGATGTGCATCTACCGTCTAATGAAATGACCGTTCCCAGGTATTTGAACTTATTAACCTGTGTCAAGATTGTGCCATTTGCTGTTATTTTGCATGAGGGGATTTTATGTTTTTTACTGATCACCATGACTTCAGTCTTCCTGCTGTTTAGTTCAAACCCGTTATATATATATATATATATATATATATATATATATATATATATATATATATATATATTATATGTGTGTGTGTGTGTGTGTGTGTGTGTGTGTTGTGTGCGTGTGTGCGTGTGCGTGTGCGTGTGCGTGTGCGTGTGCGTGTGCGTGTGTGTGAGTGTTTGTCACGCAAAATTTATGCCAATGGAGTTATGTATCCAGGACTTCTGCATTTTGAGCATATGACACCATTTTCACCAAAGTGGAACTGAATATGAAATGTCATTGTTTCAGGATGTCACTGTTGTTTTTGCCAGAAATGAGCCCAGGACGACGACATCACAATATGTTCATGTCAGGAGTGCGACTGTGCAATATCTTGACCTACATCAACTCCACTTTCAACATCGTGGTCTACTACACCATGGGCTCCCGCTACAGGCAGACTGTCCGCACTCTCCTGTGCAGAAAGAGTACCAAGGACGTCCCCAGTAACATATTGGTTGTTAGTCAAAATACGATGTCTACAACGAAATGAAGTTATAGATAATTTGTATATGTATGAGTTACCTAACACTGCCGAGAAGAACAAATTTATATACAGTGACTTACTTCAGAATGATCAACATGAAGACTTATTTCATATTGATTAACGGGAAGATTTCTACACAGCCTTGCAATGAAAAATAACAATGATTTCCCCTTTTCAAGACCTCTTAGCTGATTCTGCTGCTTTGAATATTTTGAGGAGCAGAAAATAACATAAGATGTGCTCTCACCAAGGGTACATTAAATGTCTTGTGATTATATTGAATTCTTTATGTTATTAAAAAGTAATGGAAATAAAACATAAATCCACAAAAAAAGATTTATTGTAGTAAACTTAGAGGGCAATTTGTACTTGTTTGAAAGTGGCAACTGGCATGTGGATTATTTGTGAAATCGCTATTTAAAGCAAACTAAAACTTATCTCAATTCCACTTAAGTCACTGCACAAAATGGTACATTTTTAACGTATAAGTTGGTCAAAACGAGTCTGGACATTTTCAGATGTAATCAACCAATGATTAAATAAGTGGAACATGCAAAATAGTGAAAATCAATAAAATTGGCCAATACAGCTTTACATGTGGTGGACGGTTATTAAAGCTGTAATGGGAATATTTAGGCTGAAATTAAGGAAAAGAAAACAGACCAAAAGCAACATCAAACTTGATCTTGGACTCTTACACAGAGATGAAGTGATGCGTAAAAAAATTAACGTACATGTTCAAAACAAATTCAGTGCTCTGGAAGACGTTAGTGACAGCGAGGAACAATGGAGAAAGTTGAGAAACTCGATAAATCTAGCTTGTGAAGAAATCCCTAGAGTGGATAGAAAAGTAAAAAAGAATTGGATGACAAAAGAAATTCTAGACTTGATGGAAAAAAATGGAGGAAGGAAAAGGGAAAGGAGGAAATATACAGGAAGATAATCAAAGAAATCAAGAATAAGTGCAATGAAGCTAAGGAAGCTTGGCTGAAAACAAAATACAAAGAAATAGAAGGCCGACACAAAACAGATCTCTAGGATATGTGCAGAAGAACTGAAGAGATTATCCACAGCAAAAAGACATGCACATCAACTGGTTGCTTAAAATGGTCAGATGGTACACTTATCATGGAAAAAGACAAAATATCTGATAAATGGTGAGAGTACATTAAAGACCGTTTAGAATATGACAGAAACGAAGAACACATTATAAGAAAGAATGTTGAAGGACCACCCATAATGAAAGATGAAGTTAGAGCAGCACTGAAAAATATGAAACCAGGAAAAGCCCCAGGACCAGATAATATTACTACAGAGATGATTGAAGTCCTGGAGGAATTTGGTATTGAAAAAATAACAGTCCTCCTAAATGAAATTTATGACAGGAAAACTCTCCAAAGATATGTCAAAATCCCTTTTCATTGCTGTTCCAAAGAAAACAGGGGCTATAGAATGCGAACTCCATCGCACAATCAGCGTGATGAGTCATGTAACAAGAATCCTATTGATTTTAATCATGATGAGGACAAGGAATAAAATCAAAAGAGAAATAGCAGAAGAACGTGTGGACACGTGGAAGGGAAATTAACTATTAATGCCATATACATCGTAAGAACTATCATAGAGAGGTCAATCGAGTTGAATAAGGATTTATATTTATGTTTTGTTGATTTAACCAAGGCTTTCGATCAGAGCGAACATGAAGAACTGATCAACCAACTAAAAACACTCAATATTGATGGAAAAGATCTACGAATAATCAGAATAATGTATAGGAAACAAACAGCCGCAATGAGAATAGAAAACGATATAAGCTCTTATTAAATTATCGAAACAGGAGTCAGGCAAGGTTGTGTTCTGTCACGAGAACTGTTTTCTCTTTACAGCGAAAACATTAAGAGAAACCTAGAAGAATGCCATAGATTAAAAAATGGAGGAAAATGATAAACATCATTCGTTACCCAGATATTAGTCAGAGAAAATGAAAGGGGCCTACAAAACCTTGTGAACATAATAGAAATAGAAAGCAAAAAATTAAGGGTTAGAGCTAAATAGTAAGAAGACTAAAGTCATGGTAATTAGTAAAAAACAAGAATCCCCTCATGCAAAATAACAGCAAACGATACAACCTTGAGACAAGTTGATAAGTTTAAATATCCGGGAACGATCATTTTACCAGACGGTAGATGCACATCAGAAATAGCCAACCAGCAGAATTGGCCAAGCCAAAAATCATTCAAGAAAACGAAAAGCATTCTTACCAACAAATGCCTACTAATTAATATCAGGAAGAGAGTTCTTGAATGTTACATAGAACCATACTAATATATGGTTCTGAGGCGTGAACAGTCAACACGCAAAGCCAGAACAAGACTGAGCAGCCGAGATGTGGTTTCTAAGAAGAATGTTGAGAGTTTCATGGACAGCAAAAAAACAAAACAAAAAAAAAACAAAAAAAAGAAGCACACACGAGACCATCTTGAAGGAGGCAGACACAAGAAGACCATTGACAAGGAAGATTAGAAAAAGGTAGGCAACATGTATAGGCCATTTTATGAGGAAAGAGGAAGTAGAGCATCAGGAAAGCTGGAGGGAAAGAGAGGACCATGTAGACCCAGGGAGAAAATGTTGGACGGACTTGCAGGGTGGCTGAGGACGGAGAGGGTGGAAGATGTGCTTGTGGCAACAAGGGATAGATACATATGGAAGGCCATGATCGCCAACGCCATGTGGCAGGGCACATGATGATGGTGATGATGAGACGGCTATGGTATCCAGTGATTTAATTTTCCCTTTGCTGGATTAAGTCACGATTACGTGGCAACACCCATGGGGCGACAGGAAACACGTCAGCTTAAAGATGAGAGTTGTCTGTCGTGTTTTAGATCGTCCTGGCATTTTTAAATTAATGTGTGCGTCATACGAATCATCTGTATTAGAGCCACAATTCCATTCAATAGGCTAAATCAGTAAAATAATGATAGCAGTTAGGAGAGAAGAAGAAGAAGAAGAAGAAGAAGAAAAGCATCAATGACTGCTTGTACAGCACTTTATGTGACAAAGGCAGACATACATGAAGCAAACACATGTCCAACATCACCACTATGACTAGAAAAACGAACAACAAGAGATAATGTCCAAAAGGCAATAAAAAAGGATCAAAACTCTACGTCTACGTGTCCATGCAATGACAAATGAAAACAACAGAAAAAAAAACCGCCGTTAAATGACACGCTTTTAATAAGGTATTGTCACAAGATATACTTAAGACTGATTTACACTGGCTAAATAGAACGTTTCCAGAATAGTTCCCAAGCGTACTGAACTGTTTCTTTCACTTTTGTCTGGCTGAACTGCACCAGATCTGGAAACGTTCATTATCACCTCGAGATGTAGTCTGGAACGGTTCCAGAGCGTCTGGTGCTGTGCTTGTGACCTTACAACACCCTGGTGTTTATTTCGTGGGTTGGCTGCTGACACGTTACACTTTGGCACTGATGTTGTTGCTGTTGTTGTTGTTGTTGCTGCTGTTGTTGTCTTTTCGCTGTTTTGACACCTCTGTGTCCATCGTAGCAATCGCCCTAAACTGGAACGAAGATGAGACGAAATCATTACTTCAAGTTTGGGCTGACGAGTCAATCCAAAAGAAAACTTTAATACCATTAATAACTATTTAATAGTCTGGCTGTGTAGGAGATTTTGCAGTGCTAGACAAAATACGTCAAAGTCTAAAGGAGCAGCATAGCATAGAAATAACAGCACTTCAATACCACACTACGGTATAAAAATTTTTTAAAAAGGCCACGTCTAGCACAAAACGGCAGCAGCCTGGTACTTCCTACGTGGTGACATGTTTGTTCCTGAAGCAGATGTTTACCGCGCTGCTTTCTGGACAAGTTTTCTCGGGGTATGCTCGAGGTCAACACACTGTCGGTACGCTGTTATCATGCTGGTGTAAACAGAGCAAAACGGTCCAGAATGGTTCAGATCTGAAACGGTCCCAGAACGTTTCACAAACTAAGTCTTGTGTATATCGGCTTTTACACGTACATTCAGGACAGTCCTGGGTTATTCTAGATCCTGATTTCACCATACTGAATTCTCGTTCTTTCTATTAGTAGTGATTTATATCTGGGTAATCCAGGGAGAGAGAGAGACAGACTGAGAGAGAGAGAGAGAGAGAGAGAGGGGAGAGAGAGAGAGAGAGAGAGAAAGAGAGAGAGAGAGACAGAGACAGAGACAGACAGATAACAGGGGAGCGGGAGAGAGAGAGGGGGAGAGAGAAAAAAAAAGAGAGAGAGAGACGTTTGCATACACATCAATGAAACATGCATGGAAATATGCATACACATACATACTAAAACTCATTAATTTAGACACACACGGACACAGACACACACACAGACACACACACATAGACACACACACACACACACACACACACACACAGACATACAGACAGACACACAGACACACACACACACACACACACACGCACACACACACACACTGATGACAATTCAACTGAATGTACAGCAATGGATGCTGCTGTTGTCACACTCTCTTTGTCAATATATTTGTTGGTGTGGTCGTTCTTTTACATCCCAGGAGTGGCAGATGGATGCTCAGTTACTCTGCAATGAACACCCATTTTTCACTGAGAGACATTAGCAATTTCATACAGTCTGATGTTTCTTTATAGCATTAGGTTAATTCCATATGCGCTTCACCCAAATCTGGATGCTTTCATGAGCTCGCATACCACCCTATGTACTGGCAGGGTCTTCAATGGTTGAATAAGGGGAGGGGGGGGGGGGGGGGGGGCTAAGAAACATTAAGCAGGCATTAACTGAATTATTAGAGCATTAAGATGGACAGCGAACAGATAAGTTTTTATGTTACAGACATGTCATGTTGTTACCTGTTTTGTACTTGTTTGTATCCATGGGTTGCAACTGCCACGCGTATTCCTCTGTGTGTGTATATATGTATGTATGTGTGTGCGAGTGTGTGTGTACGTGTGTGTATGTGTGCGTGTGTGTGTGTACGTGTGTGTGTATGTGCGTGTGTGTGTATGTGTGTGTGTGTGTGTGTGCGTGTGTGTGTGCGTGTGTGTGTGTATGTGTGTGTGTGTGTGTGTGTGTGTGTGTGTGTGTGCGCGCGCGCTTGTTTTTATCATCGCATCATGTAGGCCAGCCATCATATATTCTGTTTCATGTGATGTCGTACTGAGTATTTTCGCTGACCAAAGATGTACTGGTACGGAGGACTGAACCAAGAACACATTGATCAGGGAAAACCACTAAATTAAGATAATGATACTCTGAACGTTAAACATATGATCTGTGGCATCAACACTACCAATTGATGGGAAAATACTGTATGCAACAGAGCAAGCTGGCAACGAAAGTACACACAGGACACAATTACATGTGAACAATACAGAAAGTTTGCTATTTAATAGAAAATACATTATCCAAAGTAACATGATTCCTTCCCATGCATTGTTTATGGAACAGCATGTGTCTCCAAGGTCAGATGTGTATCACACATAAAGATCCACACCAGATGATGAGGACCAGTATACCTACTCATTCATCAGCTCGATTGGACATTCCATTATCATCATCATCATATTTACAGACAGAGATTACATGATATTGTATGGAATGTATTTGATGTTTTGCACAAATATACACATCCAGGGGTTCAGGCAACAGCAGGCATGCACATGTATTGACCTGTGAAAAATCTCCACCCTTTTTAGACCATGCTGTACCAGGTAGGGTTAAACTCATACCTTCTAACTGGAAGTAGATTCCTCTAACTACTCTGTTATCACTCCCATTCCTGGCCTATTTGCACAGTTGCCTAGAAAGCCATGGAAAACAAAAAGCGTGTTTATCAGTACAGTGCTTCTCAAAATAAAACAGTCAAGGTTATCAGTGTATTGTTGAGCAAAAGAAACACATGTTGTTTATAAGCACTTACAGAAGTCTGGCTTATCAGAATAATCCTTTTCAAAACAAAAGTCAGGTTTCTCTGTACAATGTTCATATCTATACTGATGTACGAGTTTAGACCTGGACTTTAGATATAGCAAACAGGTAAGACCCAAGAGATGTGATTAGAAACGAAGAGGTCTTAAAGATGATTGGAACAACATATGTCAACCATTGCATCACACAATTGCAAATCAAGTGGTTCGGCCACCTGACCAGGATGGGAGTCAACCAGCCAGCTCTTCAAGCCTACAGTACCACATGCTCAGGCTTCAGAGCTGGAAGAAGAGAATAACAGCATTGGATAGTCAGGATAGCAGACGCTATCCACATCTACAACATGACAGCGTTGGGCTTCCCGTCTAACACAGACTGCCAGTTTCACCTTCCCATGACAGCTCCCGATATAAGTGGATACGATTGGTGAAGTAAAATGAATGCAGTCTTGTTTCTAGACAGAGTTAGTTATTAAAGCTTTAAGTGGCAACTAGTCCTACTTACTTGTTTTTTTGATGAACTGATTTTTACCAGGCATTAAATGCATACCATTTCAGTCAAAACACATATTGCCTGATGATAGCACGGTGTAATGTACCTGAAATCTACAGGAAATATGTGCATTGTGTGTGTTAGTATGCCTGTGACACTTGGCTTTGATGGATATCAAAACCAGAATCCAGAAAGAAAATAATGTCTGCTATATCAATTCGCCCCACGCCTGAATCACCCCTAACATCCGTACTGAAACACAATCCAGGCTTTCCTGGGGAATTCATCAGGGTTCTGTGCTAGTGTCTGACCTGTTCATCTTTTGTACCTCACCCCTAGCCAGTGTCATTAATCAGCATGGGATGAAACATCATTTTTACGGAGATAATTCGCAACTTCAGAATAGCACAATTCCCTGAAAATGTCACTTCTTTTATCTCAGAAGCATCCAGCTGCTACGCTGGTATGCAGAACTGACAGCACAAAATACACTACAATTAAAAGGTGATAAAACTGAAGGCATGCTTGCAGGCACGAACCATAATTGCCTCTTTTACAATGAATACCATCTAGCTAGGTGATAACACCATCCCTCCTCTGGCACTGTGAAGAAGCAGGCGTGTCCTTGGACAACACTCTTTCTATGCAGAAGATTCTGACCCAGACCTGCTAATCATGCGACTGTTAGATTCGGCGCATTGGTTACGTCCGAAAATATCTTTTAATGGAGGCTGCATCTAAACATGCGACATCTCTCAATCTGTCTTGTCTTTATCGTTATGAAACTCTTCTTTCTGGCTTACCAGCCTCTTCTCTTCATTGTTTGCAATGCATACAAACACAGCTGCTCATCTTGTCTTCAGAAAGAAAAAAAAACAGTTTGAACATGTCAGTCCTTTCGTTTGTCCTCTGCGCTGGTTGCCTGTTTCAAACAGAATTGAAAATAAGCTGGATACCTTGTGGTACAATTATTCATCAATCTATTTCTTCTTACCTCTGTGACAACATCAATATTTATACGCCAACTCGCACCTTGCTCTCAGCTTCAGAAGTCTTTCCCTTCAAGTTCCCAGATCTGAACTGTCAATTGTTGGCCAGTGTTCTGTTGCTGTTCCGTGAACTCTGCCTGTTATAGACTTCCACTCTCCCTTCTTCTAAACTCATCCTTTCTGCTTTTAAATCCAATGTAAAAATCCCACCCTTTCCTGTCAATGAATTCAACAGTTCTTTCTTTCCCCCGTCTGTGTCAGTCTTTTTTGTATATTGTATGTAGTCTGTAGGCTGGTAGAGACCGTCATGCTGCGCAGGTGACACCAGACCGTCAGCAAGCTAAAGCGTTCAACTTCAACCTCAGAAAAAAAAACCAAAATCGCAACATGGAACATTATAACATTGTTGTAAAAGGGTAAATTAGACAGTATCAAAATGGAGATGGAAAGGCTTAACATTATATTAGTATTTTAGGACTAGGGGAAGTGAGATGGAAGGGGGCAGGCATGATAACATCAGGAGAGTATACAGTAATATATTCTGGTGGAAACTCACACGAAAGAGGAGTAGGCATCGTAATGGACAGGGACAAATCAAAAGCAGTCAGGGGATATTGGGCTGTGTCTGACAGACTTTTGCTGGGTAAATTGGGAGGCAGGCCATTTGATATCAACATCATTCAGGTGTAAGCACCAATATCCGCAAGTACTCAGGAAGACATCGACAAAATCTACGAAGTATTATAGATGGACAAGGCCCAATGTAAATCACAAGAAGTTACAGTAATAATGGAAGATTTTAATGCTAAAGTGGGACAGGATAGGGTGAGGATATATTGGACCTCATGACCTTGGTACACAAAATGAAAGGGGAGGGAAACTTGTAGGATGGGAACAGATGAATGAGTTCATAGTAGGAAACACCTAATAGAAGAAAATGGAGTTGGATTAGTCCAGGAGATAATAACAAAAAATCAGATTGACTACATCCTGATTAATAAAAGATTTAAAAATCTTTTACTCTCAGTAAAAACACTACTAGGCACAGACTGCAACAGTGACCACAATCCTGTAGTGGGAAGATTTCGGCTGAAATTAAAGAAAAGGAAACAGACCAAAAGCAACATCAAACTAAATCTTGGACTCTTAAAGACATATGAAGTGATACGTAAAAACATTAACGTACATGTTCAAACAAATTCAGTGCTCCATCAAGACTGTCTCGTTTGTTTTCTTTTGCTGTCCATGGAACTCTCAACAATCTTCTTAGAAACCACATCTCGGCTGCCTCAATCTTATTTTGGCTTTGCTTGTTGACTGTCCACGCCTCACATCCATACAACAGTATTGGTTCTATATAACAGTCAAGAACTCTCTTCCTGATGTTAATTGATAGGCATTTGTTGGTAAGAAAACTTTTCATCTTCTTGAATGCTGTTTTGGCTTGGCCGATTCTGCTGGCTGTTTCTGATGTGCATCTGCCGTCTGATGAAATGATAGTTCCCAGGTATTTAGATTTATCAACCTGTGTCAAGGTTGTGCAATTTGCTGTTATTTTGCATTAGGGGATTTCATGTTTTTTACTGATTACCATGACTTCAGTCTTCTTTTCACTCTGAAGTTCGATGATTTTCTCGCCAGGTCGGCGTGTTTCACTTAAGCCTATGACATCCCTTTTGATGTTTGCTATTTCGTGTTCGAGGCTTGTGAGGTGGCTTTCGTCGGAAAGTGTCAGGACGTTGTATGTGGCCACGTTGAGTGAAGTACATTTTTTGAGGTCTTGGTGGTTTTGTCGATGTTTGGATAGTCGCCTTCAGAGCACATCATCCCTACCCTGGGATTTTCTTCCCTTGTCTGACGTATGGACAGATTGTGGTTGGGCCTTGGTTTAACTCCTGTGACGCAACAGGAACGGCCAACATTTCTTTTGTGGACTTTCGCATATTAGAGGAGGTATTGGGCCTTACCCCCGCCGCCCCGGCCCAGGACGAGTTGGTTAGGGGTTTGGAGTCTGAGTTTTCCTTCTCCTAGAGGGACTGCTTGACCGGGCTTATGAGCTCCATCTACCCAGGTTTGAAATCGGAATTGTCCTTCTTCTAGATGATAACACAGCATAACACAACATAATTTTACTGTAGTGCAGGTAACTGACGCACATTTAAATGACTGGTCGTCTCATTTTTTTTACCGTTTTATAATTATCTGTAATCATAGGTTGCAGCTGCCACGCGTATTCCTATTCACGGTATTTATGCGTTTACCCCTTTTGTGTGTGTGCTTGTTTTTACCATTACACCATATAGGCCAGCCATCATACTCTGTTTTGGGTGCTTTTGTCCTGAGTATTTTCGCTGACAAAAGATGTTCCTGTACATAGAACTGAACCAAGGATACAGTTATCAATGAAGACCATTAAAATGATTCCAGGATACTCTGAAGATAAACCTTATGAGCTATGGCATCAACACCACCAACTTGAAAAACATCGCTCGCAACAGGGCCAACTGGACACAGACTTGCATGCAGGGCATAATTACATTTGAATACCTCTAAACAGCTGCTATTTAACCGAAGAATGACCAGCACATGATACCTTCACCTGCAGTACTTTCAGAAAAACATGCGCCTCCAAAATTGGTCAGCATCCCAAATGGAGACCCACACCAGATGATGAGGGTCAGAATACCTACTCAACCACTAACACGATGGGACATTCCATCATCACCATCATATTTGCAGAAATAGATTACATGATATACAATGTGTGTTCTGCACAAGTATACACACGGAAGCGGTTCAGGTACTAGCAGGTATGCGCATGTACTGACCTGAGAGATAGGACAAATCTCCACCATTTCGTTTATTTTCCTGCAATGTGACAGGAAATTATTTCGGATTAATTCTGGAAGATAATGAACAGAAATAGTACTTTTAGATAGTGTACTGTTTTGATTTGTCTGTTTCAATTCATTTTCCATTCAGTGTCTTCAGCAATTCTTAATTACATCCGCAATCTGTTTTCACCACCCACAACAAGGGCGCCAACTTGGACTGTGAAGCCTATAGAAACAAAGCCAGGCTTTAAGCTTATCAATGTGTGCTCACAGGAACAGAAATCATGTTCATTAGTACAATATTTATATAAAAAAGGCTTATCAATGCAACACGTAGGGAACAAAAGCCAAGTTTATTACTGCAGTGCTACGGAAATAAAAGCCAGGATTATCAGCTCAACGTTTATGGAAATAAAAGCCAGGCTGATCAATACAATGTCAATGGAAACAAGAGCCAAGCTTATCAATACAATGTTTATGGAACAAAGACCAAGCTTCTCAGTATAACAGCTACGGAAATTAAAAGCCAATCTTAACAATACATGCTCACGGAAACAAAAGACAGGCTGATCAGTGCATTGCTTAACAAAACAACAAGCATGTTTACCAATACACTGCTTCTCAAAACAAAAGACATGCTTATCTGTACAGTTTTCACTCTCACACTGACGTACTAGTGAAGACGAGGACTTTAGGCACAACAAACAGAGCAAACAGACAAGACCCAAAGAGACGTGATTAGAAACGAAGAGGTCTGAGAGATGGCAGAAACAACACAAGTGCGGATCAAGTAGTTTTGCCACCTGACTAGGATGGCAATCAACCAGCCAGCCCTTTAAGACTACAACATCAGATGCTCAGGCTTCAGAGCTGGAAGAAGAGAACGACGGCACTGGATAGGTGGGATAGCAGACACTTTCCACATCTGTAGCATGACTGCTCAGGGCTTCCCGTCTAACCATGGACCGACAGTTTCATCTCCCAAAAGACATCTCGGAGTACATGTGGATGAAAAGTAGTGAAGCAAAGTGAGTATTTCCAGGTTGATTCTTTTATTTAGGCATTCCCTGACATACCTTGTCCTACTTGTTTGTTTGATGGACTGATTTTTCCCAGCCATTAAATGCGTACATTTTCAGTCAGAACACATATTGCCTGA
>JAPXFY010000032.1:9631636-9704136 GCA_030674185.1 Monoplex corrugatus | reverse complement strand
AGCACGTGATTAAATGCTTGTGCATCTTATGTCAGGTTATAGGTTGTCCTATGCTTATAGTAACTATGTAACTCAGTAAAACCTGCCAGGTTTGACATGCCCAATACATGCTGTACAAAAGAACAAAAATATTATACAAATACCATACTCCATCAGTTACAGCCTTTGTCACCAACGACTAGTCCATACATCGACTTGTACCAAAGCGGACACGAAAAATGTTGTATTGGGAGAAAACCAAACATCTGTGGAAAGGACCATTTTCGCTTCCCGGAACATAAGAACACTAAGGCAGGTTTGAAAAGGAAGGAACTGACCTTTGAGATAGACAGATACGGATGGGTGAGCGTCTGCAAATTCAGATGGAAAAACAACACGAAACGACAGACAAAAGAAGGGCATTTCCTGTACCATAGTGGAGAAGACGATAGGCATGCACATGGAATGATATCAGCAAGAAAGGTCAGGAACGCTGCACTGGGATATAATGCTACCGTTTCCAGCTCAATCATGACCATGTGTCTTCAAGCTACCTTTCAGTATCTCGGCAGTGCAAATATATGCTCTCACATAAGACTTTAACAATGGCCAGCTGAAAAGTTTTACACCTAGTTTGAAACGGTCATCACCAACGTTAAAAGGAAAGATATCGTCATTGTCCAGGTGACGAGAACACCAAGACTGTTCCTGATACCTTAGAAGACTGAGGAGATATCTGCAGCCTGCTGTTACAAGAATACAGGGCTACACCAGCTAGAATTCACCAGTGATAATGACTCTTGGTTCTTGTTAATACTCTTGGTTGAATACAAACCATAAACTCAACCATGGATATGGCAGTCTCCAAACGATCAATAGACAGCCAGATAGAATGTATCCTTGCAAAGAACCAGAATATGTTTGGCATTAACTGAGCTAAAACAAGCACGTTTGCAGAAGCTGACTTGGCCATGCCCATGAAATTATCATGAGAAACTTTAAAGTACAGCTGAAAAACAACAAGAGAATGAATAATACACGTCCCACATTCACTTTTGAGAACCTGAAAGATCATGACTTGGCGAAAAAAATCCAAGCAGCCATAGGAGGAAAAAGTGCATTGCAACTACTGCTTGAAGCAGACCTTGAAATCCTCAAAAACGATTTTAACCAAGTGATGACCAACACAACAACAGATGTCTAAGGGATGAGCCAATGGAAATCCAAGCCATGGATCACAAATGATGCCTTGGGGATGAGTGACACTAGAAGGAGCGTAAAACTACAACAGAAAATTGAGAAAGGATGAACAAGACGATTGGTCAAGTATTCAGGATCGCAAGGGATAGAATAACATTGTGGAGACATTGAGAAAATTCTTTACCACAATGACACAAAGAAAGTTTTTAAAGTTGTTAAAAGACTTGACCAAAAACGAAAAGTAAAATCTGGAGCACAGGTGCGTGGCCCACGTCATGGACCCATCAGAAATCATCAACTGTCAAGAGGAAGAAAATATTCGACATTGCCAGGGCTGTATCACTATAAGTGTGATTAGCCATGACATCAAAGGAAGATTAAAAACATTCTAAGCATATTACATCTGTAAGCAGATACAATTATTGCAGAAGAACAGGCTGGATTCCACAAGGGCAGAAGTACTATCAGTCATATCTGTAACGTACGTATCTTTTTCAAAAATAGTTCAAACACCAAAGGGAGTTCTACCACATTTTTGTCGACTTCAAGAATGCGTATGACAGAGTCTGGCAGCACGCACTATGTACGACACTTGAAGACATTTCACATTAGACGAAATTTAATCAACATTATCCGTCAGAGTTAACGTTTGTCTCACTATTTAACAATATACAACTAGACTGCATCATGACTGACGTGCTTGCAGATCATGTCAGCACTGTCAGCATTGGAGGTAGATCCATTACGAACGTTTGCTTCACGGATTATAAGGGTCTGGCAGGCATAAAAAAGAACTCGCCAAACACGTTAAAAGACTAAATGGAATATCAAGAAGATATGGCATGGAAATCAGCACTGATGAACCAAATTGATGGCCAGCCACGACATCAAAATCAGTCCTAATATAACTGTCCATGGATCTTTTCATGAAACAAAAGATCAGCTCTCACGTACAGCGGTATATTCCATTTCCCCAATACATGCGAGGCATGGACTCGTACAGCAAAGTGGGGAAAGACAAATCTAAGCCATGGAAATGAGGTGTCATTTCTAGATACTGAACATCAGATACACTAATATTATCACGAATGAACAAATGCTCAATCACCAAGAAAAGCAAACTAGGCTGGTATTGCCATGCAATAAGATTCTGTTGTCTTACTAAATGAGGTCTTTAGGAAATTGTTGATGGAGGGAAATGGAGGGGAAGACAAAAACTTAAACAACAACAAAGAAAAACCAACCCTCCAAACAACCCCCTAAACAAAAAACAAACAAACAAACAAAAAACAAACAAAAACAAACAAACAAAAACAAACAACAAACAAACAAACAAAAATGGACTGAAAACATCACAAAATGGACAAAGAAATCATTGGAGAGGCCCAGCTTTGCGCACACCACGGACAGAGTTAGGGTAATCTGGTGAACAATTCTTAAGATTAGTGCCACAAGGACTCTTTAGGAAATTAAGGGAGAAGATTAGGAAGCATATCATTAAGAGGCATGGGAATAGCAGAAATTTATCCGAAAGATCCAACACATTTGAACCGATGAAAACTTGTTCCCAATCTTGATGTGGTGTAGGTTTCTGTCTATTGCTTTGTGGGAGATATTCACAAAAAGCAGAAAATCGGGAATAATTTATAATGTATTTTAGCACGTGGTTATTTTTTTTCTAGAGCTATTGATAATGTAGCCACGACGAGTTTGTAAAAAATGCTAAAACTATGACATATGGAATGCTTTGATAAAATCTCCAGTGTAAAATGTCGACAATACTCTTGTATGTTGCCGAACTTTGGCATTCTGCATGACCTTCTGACCTCGATAGCAAGAATTATTTTCAATAGTCTAACTCTTAGTACATTCAAGATCGAGGTGGCAGAGACCAACTTTTTTCTCAGTGCCAGCATTATGAAGGCAGTGTCCATCTCCTCTTATTCACGACTTCATCTTTTCCAACCTTGAAAGGGATAGGTAGCCATTCATAACCAGGTGGACCGGACGCCGCATACGCAGATTTTTTTCTTGGGCTAGTATAGAACCTGTGCAAAACTGTGCAGCATATCTGAATACAGACAGCCAACCAAACAAAAAGCTTGGTGTAGATTTTGGCCGGGATACCTCCATAATTCATAATTTCCATTGCTTTGTGACTTGGAGCCAGTCTTTAAAAAAAAGAAACAACCCAACCAGAAACATTGTTGCTCTGTGAGACACACATTTCCTATTTCTTTGAAATGGTATAGAGCTGAAACCTGGATGTTATTCAAATCAATTTTCAAAATTTCTTATAAAATGTCAGTGATATGTAAAATCTAAAGTAATTGAAAACCTTTAGCAGAAAACGATTTAACTGTCTAATAACAAAAGCAACAGAACAAATAATAAGATAAAATCTTCAGAATTGTGTATGACCACCAACTAACCAACCTATTGGGCATACCACCATGAACGGTTCAGACTGTATAGTTCTACATGCCCAAGAATTCATCGCTTGGAACAATTCAGACAACATCATCAGCTTTTTTTGGGAAGACACAGTAAGGAAAGTTAAAAGTTTGGTGATGTTGCCCATTCTCTTTGTGATCAGTGTGCCTGCCAATGTCATCAACATGGTGGTGTTCTACAAACAGGGTTGAAGGAACGCATCAACGTGTGCATGTTTGCTCTGTCACTGGCTGATGGACTGTATCTTTCCGTCAACATGCTGACTGAAGCAGAGCAGCTGGTCCTTCACTTTTCAACTAAGGAAATGTCAGTGTGGTTGTTAAGTTTTGGTCCATCGATCTGTATGTACCTCTCTTTGTCTCTTTTTGTCTTTCTGTTCTGTCTGACCATCTGTGCCTCTCTCTCTCTCTTGCCTGTCTCTCTCTCGTCACTGTCTGTCTCTGTCTCTCTGTCTCTGTCTCTCTCTCCTTCTCTTTCTGTGTGTGTGTGTCTGTCTGTCTCCGTATCTGTGTGTGTGTGTGTGTCTCTCTCTAACAGGCGATCAATACTACCGGTGAGCAAACGATCATCAATATATGCCCATAATGCTATAACAACATATCAATGGCACAAACATTTCTTTCTTCTATTTTTAGTGATACCAACTTTACCTTGCCACCATTCAATCCCCAGATGAAGAACCTAATGATCAGACCAAGACCAATGAAACTTTGAAAAACTCACAAGAAGAGAACATACAGCAAATGACATCAGGCAACTGAAAACAGGAAAATGTCCAGAAGCAGATACGGTTTTAGGGAAGTATTGAAATAGGCAGTAAAATGCGATGACTGTTCTTGTTGAGTCTTTTAAAAATTATTCAGGACGATATTTTTCAGAAAGAATGTGGACATTCTCTTACTGTTCCTATGAATCAAACAAAGAAGCTTACAAAAAGGCCAATTTTTTTAACCTGATAACTTCCGTACAGTAATTCTAACTGGTGTAATTAGTGAGACTGATACACATATTCTGAACAACACGAGGTATTAACGAAACATAATTGTTGAGGAACAGATCGGGGTTAGAGCAAGTTATACCACAGTAGACCACACATTCACATTGTTTTATCTCTTCATAAATTAGGTGTCAGCAGAACTGTCAAAAACTGAAAATCAAAGCATTGAACATATCATTAAAAGAATTTTTTTTAAATGTTATTCTCCGGTGATGTGGTGCTTTTTCATACTACATTGTAATATTTCAAACAAAAGTCACACAATTTATAAAAAAAAAAAGAGGGAGGGAGAGATAGATAGATAGATGGAGAGAGAGAGAGAGAGAGACAGAGAGAGACAGAGACAGAGACAGAGAGAGACAGAGAGAGAGAGAGCGACAGACAGACAGACAGACAGACAGAGCAAAACAACAGCGACAGATATAGATATAGATAGAGATAAAGAGAGAGAGAAGAATGCGAAGAAGAAGAAGACGAAGAAGAAGAAATAGAGAAGAAGAAGAAGAAAGACGAAGAAGAAGAGAAGAAGAAGAAGAAGAAGAAGAAGAAGAAGAAGAAAGAAGAAGAAGAAGAAGAAGAAGAAGAAGAAGAAGAAGCGAAGAAGAAGAAGAAGAAGAAGAAGAAGAAGCGAAAAAGAAGAAAAAAGAAGAATGCGAAGAAGAAGAAGAAGAGGGATAAGAAGAAGAAGAAAGAAGGGTTAAGAAGAAGAAGAAGAAGAGGGATAAGAAGAAGAAGAAGAAGAAGAAGAGAAGAAAAAATTGACAACATGTCTCCATCAGTTAATCTCACAAAACAAATATTCTCGTGTTTCAAAGGACAGGTATGTCACAAACTCTTGTGATTCGGAAGATAATGGTTTTAGGGTTCAGATGAATTTTATAACTAATTCATAGAAATATCTTGACACGATTTTTACTGCAACGATTAGTCTCAATGTGGCTTTGGCAGATGTATACTGAAAAGGCAAAAGATGAATTACTGAAATACTGAAAAACTTCACTGATAGTAATCAATCCATTGATATTGTTCAGATTATTTCATACCCAATCTATTTGCCATATGCATCTGAAATTTGGATCCTAGATGCGAAATGTCAGATTGAGAAAGTCCTTATTTATACATAAAATGTTGCTGTTCTGCTACATGCCTCAGGTACATTCACTTATGGAGAAATTGGAAGATAACTGCTTTATATGAGAACGTGTGTTAAATGAACAAAATACTAGTTTAAACTTACTACATTGCCAACAGCAGGACTATGCAGACAAGTACATGAAATGCTACAAGATCAGTCTGGAATTTAGCTGGGCGTCTTAGATAAAGAGAATATTACTTTGAAATGAATTTGTTACCACCTGGTTGAAGTAAGGCATTGCTTCTGAAATACATGTTATTGCTAGATTTGAGGACCATCTCATTTCGGACTTAAAGAAAAACAACTGGCACACAAATATGGAAAGCTATGCAAAGTGCACTAGTTTCTATTCCCTGAAAGATATTTCAACCTGAAAAATATCTAGTGAGTGATGGAAGTAAACTCCTGAAAAATAATCTTGCAAATTAAAAGTAAAGAATTTGTGAGTTCAAAAAGCATTACGCAGTGGTGTTTTTCAACCTAGAATATTGCAAAATGTGTCCTGCCCCTTATGTAGCCTACCGATGACAGAGAAGGTGAACTGCATTTTCTCAATTCGTTGTTTACCTTAGTATTCGTTTCAAATGTGACATAACTGCAATATTTTCGGCAAAAAGATATGAACGCAATCTTTTCGTTATTGAGAGCAACCAGTTTCATCATTATTGTTCCCTTGGAAGAATCTAACTTTGAGACTTCAAAATGTTGAATATTCAACTTTGATCAACAACAGATTTATACAAAAAGCATTGTCTCATTTGACTACAAAATTTTACACTGTTCAAATATGGTAAATTGTTATTCAAATGTATTGACAGAATCACAGCAATTTCCTCGATTAATTGAATTTACATAATGTCATATAATTTGTCTCTATGTGGACGGATATATTCAGACTTTGAATGCAAGATATTCTGTTTAATTACAATTTTTGTTACACAATCGAAATGAAAAGGTAGCCCATCTCACGGTTGTCAGCTGTCATTGATGTGTCAGGAGATACGGTCCTGTTGTGGAATGGATTACAAATCACTACCTGCTGGGGTTTTACGGCTTAAACTGGGTCTCTCAGTGTCTGTCAGCCATTGTGGCAAGTGAACGATGTTTCTGCATCCTGAGACCACTCAAGTCTCAGACAGTACTTCATGCTTCCACCATGACTGCAATAATAGTCGCAGTGTTTGTAGTGGTGGGAGGACTGCGGTTCATTGTAAACACCCGCTATTATATGGCCTGTGCTTATGATCCAGCTCGTGACAGGAAAATCAGATCATTCACTGGAGGACAGTTTTACTATGACAACCAGCAGCTGGTGGATTTTCTGGACATTTTCGTGTATGGCTTGGGGATTCCATGGATGGTGATTGCCGTGGTGATAACGACGACAGTGATCACAGTGATCAAATTACGTCAGGCTGCAGAATGGCGGGCAGGTATATCCTCCAGCAGGGACAGTGTGTCTGCACGAGACATTGCTTTGACCCGGATGCTGGTTGGGAACTCCATTTTCTTTGTGGTGTGTGTTTTTCCCCGTGGGTTTATTCAGGTGAGTATTTTTATATCTGTATTTCAGATTTATTTCACGTAAAAACACTCTAACCAACCAGTTACAGTTTCAATTTCTCAAGATGATGTCTTCATGTACAGACTGGATTCCATATGCACTGACGTGTGTGTGCGCGTGCGCGCATGCGTGTGTGTGCATGTTATTTATGCCAATGTAGTTATGTATCACATTCTCTGTGTACTTCCCAGTAGAATGAGACCACGTCTGTATAGCTTGAAAACGCATTTATGATGTAATTCTGTGCCAAATTTCGTTATTCATCTTTGATCCGTCTTACAGTTCTGACAGTGTATGTCAACGCCCTGTCAGACACTGATTTGAAAAATGGCAAAGAAAATGGCATTTTCAACAGCAGATTATCGCAGCTACATCAAGATACGTGTCGCCCTCCGAAAAAATGCATCTGAAATATTTGCGGACATGAGAGCTTTGGGACAAACTTCTGCTCCTTCGAAAGCAACTGTGTTCAGATGGGTAAAACATTTTGCAAGTGGCCAGGCCAGCACTGAAGACAACAGGGGGAAAATACGAAAAAGCAAAAAGTGCGACGAAAAGTTAATGGCTAGTGTGAAGGCAATGGTTGATGCTGATTCAAGAGTCAGCCTTGAAGAGATCGCTGATTGTCTTGACATTTATTCGTCGACTGCATCGAGGATCCTAAGAAATCAGTTTGGCTACAGGAAGGTGTCATCAAAATGGATCCCTCATATTTTGACACCAGAAAATAAGGGGGGTAGGTTACGTTTCTGCCCAGATATGCTGAAAATTTACAAGAACTGCGACCCTAAGCGGCTGGATGAAATTGTGACAGGTGACGAAACCTGGGTGTACATGTATGAACTTTGGAGAAAGTCACAGAACAAGGGCTGGATTCATAAAGGTGGGATTCCTCCTCAAATCGCTCGTCGTCAACGTTCGCAAAAGAAAGTGTTTTATACACCTCTTTTTCAACACAGAGGGGATCGTGCTACAGAATCCATGCAAACAAGGAGAGACCATCACCGGAAAGTTCTACAGAGACTCAGTACTGTCTGACATCAAGAAGTTTTATACAACTTCCCGACCAACAGCAGGCATGAGAGGAATCAAGATTTTTCATGATAACGCACCTGCTCACAAGTCAAGGCTCGTACGAGAATACCTTGCAACCGAGAACATCCATACTTTGCCACACCCTGCTTACTCCCCAGACCTTGCACTCTGTGACTTTTACCTTTTTCCACATCTAAAAAATCACTGGCAGGAAGAAGTGTCAAGAGCCGAGCGGCATTTCTACAGTGGATCGAGCGAATGCAGAAGTGTGGCAGCAGGAGATGAATACTTCGAATAGATGAAATGAATAATTCTTTTTGCCGGTGAGTCTTTGACGCAGAAGTTCGTTGGTCTCATTATACTGGAAAGTACCCTCGTAACATTATGCAGAGTCCTAAACAGCATTTCAGTGCTGGAAGCCTCTCTAATTCATAATGAACTGTCATCCTTTCTATCATAAGTGTCGTGTAGCTGAATACTGAATCACCTGAGGTCCCTGACAACAGAATTCATCTGGATTTGTTCACAATGGATTCCTTGCACTTGGACACTTTCTTATGTACTGGTACCCAAACTTTCAAACTGTATCTGGAAGACACGTTGAGCCAGCACAAAATCCTATGAGCTAGCAAGGTTTTGAAATGAGAGAGGACCAATATTTATGAAACACTGACACCACCAGAATGATTACAGCATTAAGGTGGACAATAAACAGGCCAACATTTATGTTACAGAGTGGCACTGAACTCAAGATATCAGACACTGAGTCCATGACTCTATCAGAACCCAATGAACATATAAAAATAAAATTAAAAAAATCAGCGGTCCATCTAAGAACCAACCCAGCTACCCATGCCTTTTCATCAAGTAGGTTTAAAACTAGGGCATATAATTGTACATAAGATCTTAGTGTGTCCTAAGTGTGCTTGTCGGTAAACATTTTCTTAAAGTAAAAAAAAAGCTAACATAGGCTTGCTTACCTTCTGAGTGTACATGCGCAAAGTTCCTATTTTCTACTTTTGTTTAAGACCAAAGCAAACTATCTAAGCTCACAAGCTAAGATTGTCTGTGCAATGATGCCCAGCTGAACTAACAGGGCAACTAAATGGGAATGGCCCGCGTGGTGGTCAAACCCACGACCTCTCCATTATAAACACATGACGAGTCTTCACCAATATGTAACTGAATGTGAAATGTCATTGTTTCAGGATGTCACTGTTATTTTTGCCAGAGATGAACGCAGGACGACGACATCACAACATGTTTGCATCAGGAGTGTGGCTGTGCAATGTCTTGTCCAACATTAACTCCACTTTCAACATCGTGGTCTACTACATCATGGGCTCCCGCTACAGGCAGACTGTCCGCACTCTGCTGTGCAGAAAGAGTACCAAGAACACTCCCAGTAACATATTCGTTGCTAGCCAAAATACAATGTCTACAGCGAAATGACGTTATAGATAATTTGTACTTGTATGAGTTACCTAACGTTGCAAAGTAAAATGAGTTAACTACAGCCACTTAATTCAGATGAATTATCATGAAGATTCTTTCACAGCTTTGTCAATAAAAAGAACAAAGATTTCTCTTTTCAAAGTCCCTTAGTTGTTTTACATATTTTGAGGGGTAGAAAATAACATAAGATGTGCTCCCACCAGGGGTGCATTAAATGTCTTCTGACGATATTGAATGATCCATATTATTATAGACTAATTGAAATATACTTTGAAGCGACATGAAAAGGTTTCTTGTAGAATACTTAGAGGGCACATTATATTAATTAGAAACAGACAAATGGCAGATGGCTTTTTCGAGAGATCGCTACGTGAAGCACATAAAGATTTTCCTCAGGTCTAATTATGTCACTGTACAGAAGAAGCATGGACATTTTTAGATGTGATCACGCAATGATGAGTGGAAAACGCAAAATACTGAAAATCGATAAAATTGGCCAATACATCTTCACATGTGGTAGGGGGTTATGGTATCCAGAGACTTAAAGTTCTTTTTGCTTGACCAAGTCACAATTATGTGACATCTCCCTTGGGGTGATAGGAAACAAGCAAGCTCAAAGATGAGGGTCAAATGTCGTCTTTTACATCATCCTGGAATGTTTCATTTAATGTGTGCGTCATAGGAATCATCTGTATTAGAGCCATAATTTCGTTCAGTTCGCTAAATCAGTAAAATAATAGTAATGAGAATAGTAATAACAATAACAATAATATAATAATAATAACAATAACAATAATAATAATAATAACAATTCTACTTCTAATACTAATATAATAACAACATAACAATATTATCATTTTTAATGATGTAATGGTAATGATAATAACAATAACAATAACAACAAAGTAATAATAAGAATGACAATGATATTAACAATGATAATAGTAAAATAGCAACAACAACAAAATTGATTATAACGATATTAACAATAATAATAATAATAATAACAACAGCTCAAACAACAACTATAACAAGAAGAAGAAGAAGAAAAAGTAGACGAAGAAGAAGAAGAAGAAGAAGAAGAAGAAGAAGAAGAAGAAGAAGAAGAAGAAGAAGAAGAAGAAGAAGAAGAAGAAGAAGAAGAAGAAGAAGAAGAAGAAGAAGAAGAAGAAGAAGAAGAAGAAGCAAAGAACAGAGAGAAGAAAGAAGAAGAAGAAGAAGAAGAAGAAGAAGAAGAAGAAGAAGAAGAAGAAGAAGAAGAAGAAGAAGAAGAAGAAGAAGAAAAGAAGAAAAAGAAGAAGAAGAAGAAGAAGAATGAGAAGCAGAAGAAGAAGAAGAGAAACAATGATAACGACAAGAAGAAGAAGAAGAAGAAGACAACAACAACAACAAAAAAAGAAAAAGAAAAGAAAAAGAAGAACAGCCCTGACTCTACTGGTACAGTACCTCATCTCACAAAGGCAGGCAAAATTCAAAACAATGCTGCACGCCTTGTACTCAAAAAGAAAAAAAGCTGACCACATATCTCCTCTCCTGGCACAACTTCACTGGCTCCCTGTATCAAAGCGCATACAGTACAAACTAGACACCATGTGCTACAAAAACCTCAATAACGCAGCCCCCGATTACCTGTCAAGCCTACTTGAGATCTATCTTCCCTCACGTACCCTCCGCTCTGCCTCCGATCCTCTGACTTTTCGCTTTCCACGCACTAAGCTCAATACCTATGGTCCACGAGCCTTCTCTGTTTCTGGTCCACTCTCCTGGAACAAACTTCCTCTCTCAGTCCGTCAGCAACCTACTTTTGTCTCCTTCAAGTCCGCTCTCAAAACTCACCTTTTCTCCTCTGCATAAAATCCTGACCTCACTCAATCCCCTCTGCAGCCTGTCTCCACTCGGAGGGGAATCACATTGTAATATAATTATAATTGTATATAATATGCTCTCTATAATTTTCCATTGCTTTTATTCTTTCTCCCCATTTATAGCCGTGTGCGCGCGCGCGTGTGTGTGTGTGTGTGTGTGTGTGTGGCGTGCGTGCGTGCGTGTGTGCGTACGTGCGTGTGTGTCTGTTTCAGCGCTTAGATGTGATTTTATCAAGATTTTGCGCTATATAAATATTGTAATTATTAATTATTATTATTACATACACAAAGCAAACACATGTCAACCATCATTACGAGAGGAACGAAGAACAAGACGTAAATTATAAGGAAGCAATAAAATGGATGAAAACATCTTCTTCTTAGTGTCGATTATTCATGCAAGGACTGTAAATGACTGGAAAAAAAACAAAGAAAAAAAACACCTTGAAATCAAACTCTTTTAAAAGTACAATGCATTGTGACAGGCCAGACTTAAAATCAAGGACAATCCATCATACTTCTAGATCCTGCTTTCAGTCAACTGAACTCTTCGTTCTTTGTTTTAGTGCTGATTTTGATTTACACTTGGATAATCCAGGATTGTTCTGATTCCATATTCGCCCAGTGATAAATCTCTCTCTCTCTATCTATCCCCCCCCCTCTCTCTCTCCTCTCCTGCACACATAACTAGAAACAAAGACAGACTGACAGACTGACAGAGAAAGAGACAGAGAGACAGAGAGAGAGAGAGGGGGGAGAGAGACAGAGAGGGAGAGAGAGAGAGAGAGACAGACAGACAGACAGAGACAGAGAGACAGAGACAAGAAGAGAAATAGAGATAAATAGACAGAGTTGTCTGCACGTACACCAATGAAGCGCATGCACACATGCGTTGACATGTGTATAAATACATACACTCATTCACTCAATAATTCTCTCTCTCTTTCTCTCTCTCTCTCTCTCTCTCTCTCTCCTCTCTCTCTCTCTCCTCTCTCTCCCCCACACACACACACACACTGATGACAAATTCAACTGAATACACTGTGATGGATGCTGTTCTCGCTCTCTGCTTGTCAGTATGTTTGTTGATGTGGTCGTTCTAGTATGTCTGTTGATGTGGTCATTCTAGGTATGTTTGTTGATGTGGTCATTCTAGTTATGTTTGTTGATGTGGTCGTTCTAGGTATGTCTGTTGATGTGGTCATTCTAGGTATGTTTTTTGATGTGGTTATTCTAGGTATTCTGTTGATGTGGTCATTCTATGTATGTTTGTTGATGTGGTCGTTCTAGGTATGTCTGTTGATGTGGTCATTCTAGGTATGTCTGTTGATGTGGTCATTCTAGGTATGTTTGTTGATGTGGTCGTTCTAGGTATGTCTGTTGATGTGGTCATTCTAGGTATGTCTGTTGATGTGGTCATTCTATGTATGTCTGTTGATGTGGTCATTCTAGGTATGTCTGTTGATGTGGTCATTCTAGGTATGTCTGTTGATGTGGTCATTCTAGGTATGTCTGTTGATGTGGTCATTCTAGGTATGTCTGTTGATGTGGTCATTCTAGGTATGTTTGTTGATGTGGTCATTCTAGGTATGTTTGTTGATGTGGTCATTCTAGGTATGTCTGTTGATGTGGTCATTCTAGGTATGTCTGTTGATGTGGTCATTCTAGATATGTTTGTTGATGTGGTCATTCTAGGTATGTCTGTTGATGTGGTCATTCTAGATATGTCTGTTGATGTGGTCATTTTAGATATGTCTGTTGATGTGGTCATTCTAGATATGTTTGTTGATGTGGTCATTCTAGGTATGTCTGTTGATGTGGTCATTCTAGGTATGTCTGTTGATGTGGTCATTCTAGGTATGTCTGTTGATGGTCATTCTAGGTATATCTGTTGATGTGGTCATTCTAGGTATGTCTGTTGATGTGGTCATTCTAGGTATGTCTGTTGATGTGGTCATTCTAGGTATGTCTGTTGATGTGGTCATTCTAGGTATGTCTGTTGATGTGGTCATTCTAGATATGTTTGTTGATGTGGTCATTCTAGGTATGTCTGTTGATATGGTCATTCTAGGTATGTCTGTTGATGTGGTCATTCTAGGTATATTTTTCTAGGTATGTTTGTTGATGTGGTTGTTCTAGGTTACATCTTTTATACATCGAAGTGTCAGATGGGTTTTCAGGTACTCCATAATGAACACACGTTTTTCACTGAAAGTCAGGAACAATGTCAAGGAGATCGATGTTTCATTATTGCATTAGGTCAATTCCATATGCGCTCCATTCAAATCTGATGACTTCTTGAGCCAGCACAAAACCCTATGTGCTGGCAATGTCTTGAAAGTTTTGGAGGATGGATGGAACCTACACAAAATTAAGCAGACGTCACCAGAACTATTAAAGCATTAAGATGGGCAGTGAACATATCAGGTTCTACGTTACTGACTGGGGATGAGTTCAAGATATTATATTCTGAATCTATGGCTCTATCAACAGTGTCAGCATCCTGTATAACAATAATGTCGAACACATTACCAGTCTGTGTCATTTTATGAAACGTTGTTACTCTCTGTGACCAACAGGATCATTCCATTCCCCTGCCAGGAACATATAATGTGCAGCCATGACATATTAGCTGTACCAGTTAGTTTACCAGCAGAACACATTTCTCGACTGCAAAGAACTCAGAACAATGCAGCTTGGCTAATTATAAGCAAAACCAAAGCATGATTCCTTGTTGCCAATCGAATTATACTGGCATTATAAAACTGGAAACTTCGCATTTCGACATTTAAATAAATATTACCACTCTATCTTTCAGACTGCCTCTGTGTGTATCACACACTACGCCCTCTGTGAAACTAAAAAAATCTTATGTTGAAAAGCAGTCTTAAGTCAGCAGGTGAGTGTGCTTCTAGATTCATTGGGTCTTGAAGTGAGCCATGGAAGTGCTTATAAAATTGTTGAATCGCTTGGGTTTTCAAAAGTGTGTGCCCATTGGGTACCGAGAGAGCTGACTACCGAACGCAAGACTGACAGGGTCAACGCCTGCACTGAATTTCTTGAACAAAGTCAAAGAGACAACACCTTTGGAAGGCTCGTTACCGGTGCTGAAACATGGATTCACCATTATGAACCGGAATCAAAGATGCAGTTAATGCAATGGCGCCACCCTACGTCACCAAAACCGAAAAAGTTCAAGACGGAAAAGTCACCTGGAAAAATAATGGCGACTGTCTTTTGGGATGCTCAAGGTGTCATTCTGGTTGATGTCTTGCCAAGAGGAGAAACAATAAACTCTGAGGCATACATTAAGACCCTGACGAGGCTCAAAGCAACAATCCGACGAGTGAGACCCAACTTGCAAATCGATAATGTCTTCCTTTTGCATGACAATGCACGACCACACACACACACAAGCATCAGGACAAGAGAGACAATCGCCTCATTTGGGTGGACAACTATGCCGCATCCTCCATACTCACCAGACTTAGCGCCTTCAGACTATCATCTCTTCGGCCCCATTAAAGAGAGTTCGAGAGGCAAGCATTATGCCAATGACGAGGAAGTGAAAACTGCAGTGAAGACGTGGTTCCAAGCACAGTAAACAGAATTTTACGAGGCAGGGATACATGCCATCATTCGAAGGTGGAACATTGCTATTGAGAGAAACGGTGATTATGTTGAGAAGTAGGGATGTGATCCCCAGAGGACCAGCTTCATTTTGATGTATGATACATGTTCCTGTGTCGGTAATTGTTCCTGTACTAAAGAAAAAGGCATTACTTTTTGATTCACCCTCGTACTTTCAGTTCCAAATGCTGATCATGTGTCATCGTATAATCATTCATGTATGCATAGCTTTATGACTCTGGGCGTGTGTGTATGCACGTTTAGACGTTGTTATTCATTTGTATTCGTGTATGTGTACTGGTAAAGACATGTTTCTGTTTCAGTTTCTCAAGATGACGTCTCCGGGCTTGGAACGAATTTCAATATGCACTAACGTCACAGGTAACATGTGTATGGTGCACAAGCCTTAATTAAGCCTGCACATGAACCCATGAGCTGACCAGGTCCTGAGGCCCTACCTAGAATATGTTTTACTTAGTGTATATTTTATACTGGCATTTTATCAGCCTATCATTGGAATACGTTTGGTTACATGATGTGAATGACATGTGTATCTGCGTATCTTATCTTCAAAAAAGGAACATATATAATATATAAGAAGGTAATAAATAAATAAATAGATAATTAAAGGTCTGAATCACAACAGATGTAGCTATTCTGTATAAACCCGTCTTACATGACAGAATCCCTCCAGGCTATGCACAAATGCTCAGCTGTCTATCAACTAGATGAAGACAATATTTTCTTAATCATACATAGGTATGTAAGTAAGTAAGTAAGTAAGTAAGTAAGTAAGTAAGTAAGTAAGTAAGTAAGTAAGTAAGTAAGAGAGTGAATAAATAATTCATAGGCGTCCTTCAGTCTCGGAAGACTATGGAGTTGCGCTCTGGGTGTTTATTCTGGTGCAGCGTCGGGTGTGGCTGGCCAGTCCGACTCGGGAATGACAGTCCCTGTGGCAGAGGGCACAGATGAAGTCTGACGCTGGTCTGTCTGCCTGGGCTGCAGCCTTTCTTCTCGTTCTCTTTTCCTCGTGCCGCTGAGTGAGTGTCTCTTCGAACTTGGAGAGACCTTTCTGCACAGTCTGTCTCCAGGCTGACCGTTCGAGGGCTGTTGCTTCCCAGTTGTCTTTGTCGATATTCAAGGCTTTTAGGTCCCTCTTGCACACGTCTGAATCGCAGCTGTGGTCTGCCTGTGGGACGTTTTCCCTGCACCAGTTCTCCGTAGAGGAGGTCTTTGGGGATCCGTCCGTCGTCCATGCGCATGGCATGGCCAAGCCAGCGCATGCGTCTCTGTTTCAGCAGCGTGTACATGCTGGTGCATCCAGCTCTTTCCAGGACAGTGTTGTTTGGGACCTTGTCCTGCCAGGTGATGTTTAGAATGCGTCGGAGGCTACGCATATGAAAAGCATTGAGCTTTTGCTCTTGTCGGGCACGCAAAGTCCAGGACTCGCTGCCATACAGGAGGGAGCTCACGACGCAGGCTCTGTAGATCTGGATTTTTGTGTGCTCAGTCAGCTTCCTGTTGTTCCATGCTTTCTTTGTCAGTCTGGCCATGGTGGTAGCTGCCTTGCCGATGCGACTGTTGAGCTCTATGTCAAGTGAGAGGATGTCTGAGATTGTTGAGCCCAGATAAACAAAGTCATGGACGACATCCAGTTCATGGTCATTGATGCTGATGGCTGGGGGAGAGTCAACATCCTGTCCCATGACCTGTGTTTTCTTCAAGCTTATGGTAAGCCCGAAGTTTTGGCAGGCATCGCTGAAGCGAGTCATGAGCTGCTGTAGGTCCTCAGCTGAGTGGGCGGTTACTGCTGCGTCGTCTGCAAAGATGAAGTCACGCAGGCACTCAGCTGGACTTTGGTCTTGGCTCTTAGTCTGGAGAGGTTGAAGAGCTTACCGTCTGTCCTGGTTCGGAGGTATGTGCCTTCAGCTGCAGGACCGAATGCGTGTTTCAGCATCACAGCAAAGAAGATTCCAAACAGGGTGGGAGCCAGGACGCAACCCTGTTTCACTCCGCTCCGTATGTTGAAGGCAGCTGATGTTGAGCCGTCAAAGACGACAGTGCCTGTCATGTCTTCGTGGAAGGATCTGATGATGCTGAGAAGTTTGGGTGGACATCCAATCTTGGGAAGGTTTTGAAGAGGCCATCCCTACTGACCAGATCGAAGGCCTTTTGTGAGGTCTATGAAGGCAACGAAGAGTGGCTGCCTTTGCTCCCTGCATTTCTCCTGAAGTTGTTTGAGGGAGAAGATCATGTCTATAGTGGATCTGTTGGCACGGAACCCGCACTGCGATTCAGGGTGGACTTGCTCTGCGAGTACCTGGAGCCTCTTCAGTACTACTCGTGCGAAGACTTTCCCAACGATACTGAGGAGGGATATGCCGCGATAATTATTGCAATCGCTTCTGTCGCCTTTGTTTTTGTACAGTGTGACGTACGTTAGCATCCCTCATGTCTTGTGGTACTTCGCCTTCACTCCAAACAGAGGCAGAGGATTTCATGCAACTCGGTGATGAGTGTCTCTTTGCAGCACTTCAGTACTTCGGCGGGAATACCGTCTTTCCCTGGTGCCTTGCCAGAGGCAAGAGAGTCCAGGGCTTCGCTGAGCTCATCTATGGTTGGTTCTCTGTCAAGCTCTTCCAGCTCTGGTAGGCACTCTATGGCATTCAGGGCGTCTTCTGTGACTACATTTTCCTTGCATATAGCTCAGTGTAGTGTTCTACCCAGCGCTCCATCTGTTGTTCTCTGTCTTGAATCACCTCCCTGTAGCTGATTTCAAAGGGGCAGTTTTCTTTTGCGTTGGGCCCAATGCCTGTTTGATGCCTTCATACATCGCCTTGATGTTGCCTGTGTCAGCCGCAGTCTGAATCTGGGAGCAAAGCTGAAGCCAATAGCCATTGGCGCATTGTCTGGCACACTGCTGGACTTTGCTGCGAGCAGCGCGGAGAACCTGGAGGTTCTGCTCACTGGGATTGCTTTTGTATGCTGTCAAGGCGTTTCTCTTGGCCTCGATGACTGGTGTCATTTCTTCTGAGTGGGCTTCGAACCAATCAGTTGACTTGCTGGTCTTTTTGCCAAATGTAGACATGGCGGCATTGTAGACAGCATCTCTGAAGTGTTCCCATCGGTCTTGGGCATTTGCAGTGGGTGGGCCAGGGAGAAAGTCCTCCAACACACGCGCAAACTCCTCCACTTTTCTTTGATCGCGTATTTTGCTGGTGTCGATGCGAGGTCGACCCTCCTTTCTCGTACGGGCAGTCTCTTCGCGCGGAGCTTCACATTGCTGCACACCAAAGAGTGGTCAGTGTCACAATCGGCGCTCTGGTAGCTGCGAGTGATCTTGATGCTGGAAAGGTTGACACATCTGGTGAGGATCAGGTCGAGCTGGTGCCAGTGTTTGGATCGCGGGTGTCTCCAGGAGACTCGATGCTGAGGCTTCGTGTTGAAGAAGGTGTTACTGACGCACAACCCATAATGACAACAGAGCTCTAGCAGGCGCTGGCCATTCTCGTTCATTTTCCCAGTGCCGAACTGACCCAAGCAGGTGGGCCAGGAGTTGTAATCGACACCCACTCTGGCGTTGAAATCGCCGGCGATGAACAGTAGTTCTCTGTCAGGAATTCTCCTTATAGCAGCACTGAGGTCGTCATAAAACGTCTTTTGCTTCTGCTGTGGATGCCAAAGTTGGTGTGTAGGCACTGATTAGACTGACTGGTCCTGAGGATGTTTGGAGTCGGAGAGAAAGGATTTCTCTGTTCCTTCTGCTGGTGGGGTTATGGATCCCAATAATCTGTTTCTAACTGGAATCCCACGCCGTGTTCTCTGACCTCGTCTGATGGTTTGCCTGCCAGAACAGGGTGAAGTCTCTCTCCCTCACAGATCCTGTTTCTGGGAGCCTGGTTTCTTGAAGGGGACGATGTCCATCTGCAGTCTGCTCAGTTCTCTGTCGATGACGGCTGTCTTGCGAGCATCATTTACTTCCTGCAGGTCGTCAGAAAAGCCTGGTGTCATTGTCCTCACGTTCCACGTGCCCAATTTCAGGCGGGAGTTTTCATTTTTCTGTTGCCTGGTGCACAGTTGTCGATCCGCTTGTTGGTTTTCACCCTAAACCCCACGCACCCAGTGAGGCTAACGGACTGTGGCGGGGCAGCACCTTACTGGCTGGGGGCTGCCCAGCTTAAGGCGGGCGGTAGCTGCCCAGTGAGATGCGATGACCTCTCCCACCGTCGGAAGCAGCCCCTGGCGTCTGACTCTACGCCAATGAGTATGCAGACTTAAAACCGGTAAACTGCTACTTCCCGTGTTTAGTCGACGCTACAAAGCGAAGCTGGAGTGACTCTCCAGAGTGCAAGGCCTGGGTAAGTAAGTGTGGAGGGCAAGCTGTTACCCATGCAGCAGACCCCCCCCCCCCTCCACGTCGCTGGAATGGTCCATTGGAAAGGCAAGCGCCGATACACATGGTTCCAGTGCCGTCGCAGGAGTTGCCAGAACGTTGCTGTATACAACCTCGGACTGCCTTGGGGACTCCGGCTCCGGATTTTTCCTCAGGGTTGACTCCCGAAGCCTTTCCTATGAGTGGGTATGGCCGCAAGGCAGCGGAGGTTTGAAATCAGAGTTTTCCTTCTCTTAGATGAGCTGTCTTCCCAGACTGATGAGCCCCATCTACCCAAAGCATTGGTTTTCAGGCGCCAGTAACCCGCCTTCACCCCTTCTCCTATCAGTAGCAGCAGTTCCGCCGGGCTTATATCTAAGCCACACAGCAGGCTAGGAGCTGGACTTAGTTGTCAGAGGCTGTTGGAGACGCGCGCCGTGAGGGGCATTTTATAGACAATGGGAGCTTGTCCCCATTGCCATCCCTCGCTATGACAACCTTGGACACCAATATAAATAATAATGTAGATAAATAAACGGGTAAGAGATGAAAATAACAAATAACAGTAAATACACGCATATACTCATATGCTCGCACACAGACATACACACATACATTCATGCATACACACCCATATCCACACAGTATGATGGCTGACAAAAACAGCTACAACAAAAACAGCAGCAATGGTAACAACAGCAAAGAGGAAATACCCATATGTATATATTATGACAAACTTACAGGCATATCTGAATAACAATCAACAAACAGATGGTTTGACAAACTTGCTTGTTCTTTCATTGTCCTTTCCTTTTCTTCGCTTTTCCTTTATCTTTGTTTCAGGAAAATCCCAAACACTTTCCATTCCACGCTGTAAGAGTCTCTGCAGTGTTATGATACCAATGTTGGTCTAATTAATGGTAGTTCTTGTTTTTCCTTTCATAGTGATTTCTGGCCACTTCCTCTATCCATTCCTTTTTGGATAATACGTTCGATGGTATGATGACTCACGTTTGTTCACGAAGGTATGATTTAAAGCGTCTAAGAACTTCAGACTCCCCAGATGGAGAATTTTTGTTGTAGTGTCATTGCCTGCAAGTCTATCAGCCTGTTCATTTCCCTTAAAACCAGCGTGTCCAGGGAGGTACATCCAAGTGAGATTTTTGGGTCGATATTGTTCATTGTTTTGTACCATTCTGGAGTCCCTACTCCATTTTCCACTTTTTGAAGTAGATTCATTGAGTCACTCAGGATGAAAGCTTGGCTTTCTTTCATGTCGTCTTCCAGTGAAGTTAACCATTGTAGTGCATGTGTGACTGTCTCAATTTCCATCGTTTGACTGGAGGTTGTGATATCATATGTAGCGTTAACTTTATGTTTGGAGTTTCCATTCTGTTTGACAGTGAAGCCCCATCCAGATTTATTATTGATGACCCAGCCATCTGTGTATATGATTATATCTTTGGGCTTGCAGCTTAGCTGTTCCATGAGTAGCTGAATTTCTGCATTTGTTTTCCCTTCTGGAAATTCGTAGCAGTGTCTCCCTAGATTTTTGGGTATGATCGTTTTGTACAGATTGTTGAAATGGTTTGGATGTTTTCCCCATTCCTTTGTCCCTTTGAGTTCTGTCAGTTAACACATGCTGAATGGAGTCTTCTGCCTGTCCCATCCATAATGTTCCACGTTGGTGGCTGCAACTTACTAATCGAGTCATATTGGCATTACAAAATTGCAAACACGTGACATGAAGGTTGAACCTGGCTCTCAGTTACAAAAAAGGCTACTTACTGCATAGCTTTCATCGGCGATCCAGTCGACTTCTTCAGCGCAACTGCTGGGTTGAGAACTGGCTTCAGTGCGCACCGCCGTGAGCGAACTCACGACAGTGCGACTGAATAAGTTAATAATCACGGCGGTGCGCACTGAAGCCAGTTCTCAACCCAGCAGTTGTGCTGAAGAAGTCGGCTGGATCGCCGATGAAAGCTACGCAGTAAGTAGCCTTTTTTGTAACTGAGAGCCAGGTTCAACCAGGTAGCCATTATGTCTACCCCTCAGTCGTTAAAACTTCCTCAACGTCTCATACGCGATTTCGACGGGAAAGTCATCAAAATATTTAGAGAACTGAAAGAGGAACATCGATTGCTAGCCAGGTTCAGGAACCATCTTCATTTCACGCTGCATTGTAAACATCAAAATGTGTGCCCTACAAGTCTTAAGATCAAAACTAGTATGAAAGGCCAGGCAGCTAACATCATCCATCGTGCTCAACGTGCGCTCATGAACGAACGGATTAAACAAATTAACAGTCGTTTGGTTATCATCAACAACAAGATCGCCATTTTGAAGGATGAATTCAGTGCGTGTGAACCGGATACTATCATGGCGGAGACGGTTGCCTGGTCCGAACTGCACTGTCAGGCGTGAATGGGATAGAGTGCGCATGCACCACAGGAAAAAGTTTGCTAAGTTGCAGGCTAAACCAAAACATGACGATTGCGTGCCCATTACTCCCGTCAGAGACCAAGAAACGCAAGAAATCAAAAACAGATGGGTGGTGAATCTGTCGGATCAAAGTTTGACTGAAGCAGAATTGTCAGTGTTGAGAAAGGGGCTCAATTTCGTGGTCACTCCAGACAAACTTTCCATCACGGAGTACATTACCAGCATTGAAACTGCGTGTCCATGGATTGGTCCTCAAACAGAAGAGGCCACACACTTACGATCAGAGTGTGTGAATATCCTCAAACAGAGCAAACCCCCCAAATCCAACATTTCCAGGGATAAAAGACTTGCACTATAGGGATTGAGGAAGAAAGATTCCATCATGATTCTCCCAGCCGACAAAGGCCGTGCCACAGTCATCTTACCCAAGGGGCGGTACTATGAGAAGGCTTACAATCTGCTAGATGACAAAAAGACCTACCAACAGCTGAGCAAAGATCCCACCAGCAAGTATACTGCCTGTCTGACCAAACTACTGCAAGGCCTACAGAAGTCAGGAGAACCCTCCTCAGAACAGTATCGCAGATTGTACCCCTCAGCCACTGATGTGCCCAAGTTCTACGGACTGCCTAAAGTGCACAGGAAAGATGTACCCCTCCTTCCCATTGTTGCCTCTAGAGGATCCCTGATGTATGAGACGGCCCGCTTCGTTGCAGACATCCTCTCGCCTTTGGTAGGAAAGACAGAACATTCCATTGCAAACAGACCTGGTGAAGAAGCTGTCGAAGTTTGTACCTCAACCTGATGAGATTCTGGTGTCCTATGACGTCACAGCCCTGTTCACCAGTGTCCCTGTGAAGGACAGCATTGACATCATCAGGGGGAGGTTACAGGTCGACAACAGCCTTCGGCAACGCACCAACCTGCCAGTGGAACACATCTGTGAACTGCTATCCTGCTGCCTCAACACCACCTACTTCACCTTTGAAGGACACTTCTACCAACAGACCGAGGGTGCAGCCATGGGGTCCCCCGTGAGTCCCATCGTCGCCAACCTCTTCATGGAAACTTTGGAGGAGAAAGCTTTGGCGTCGTTCCACACTCCTCCACGCTACTGGGGCCGCTACATGGACGACACTATGACTGTACTGAAAAGATCGGTGGTAGAAGACTTCACGAACCATCTCAACAACCAACACCCTGCCATCAAGCTCACCTATGAGGTAAAAGAGAACGGCAGCATCGCGATGTTGGATACCCGCATCACCCAGATGGAGACAGGCCTCGCATTCTCCGTCTATAGAAAGCCGACCCACACGGACCAGTGCTTACAATTTGACAGTCACCAGCCACTGGAACACAAGCTTGGAGTAATCCGCACCCTCACCCACCGAGCGAAGACCATCTGCTCTAACGACACCGCTAGAGAAGAAGAGGTGCACTACATCAAAAAAGTACTCAGTGTGTCAGGATACCAGAAGTGGGCCTGGGACATTCCGGGGGACAAGAAAACCATACCCCACCCCTCCACTGAACGGCCAACCCCTTCGAGAGGGCACGTCTCCATGCCATATGTCAGCGGCGTCACTGAGGCTCTCATCAGGAAGATCAGGAAGTTGGGAGTCAGTGTCCATGCCAAGCCCACCAACACCATCAGAAGCCAGTTAGTCCACCCCAAAGACAAAACAGACAAATTGGACACATCAGGGGTGATATACAAGATAGACTGCCAGGACTGTGACCATAGTTATATTGGCGAAACTGAGCGCAACTTGCACAAAAGATTAAAAGAACACACACTTGAGTCCTCTCCAGTGGGAGAACATCTGACCCACACCCAACAGCACTTTGAAAAGGACAATGTGCAAGTTCTCGACAAAGAAGCAAGATGGTTCCAGAGGGGAGTAAAGGAGGTAGTTTACATCGCCGAAAGGAACCACCCTCAACCGTGACCGGGGCCGACACAACCTGCCATTGGTGTTCTCTTCACTTATTCAGTCGCACTGTCGTGAGTTCGCTCACGATGGTGCGCACTGAAGCCAGTTCTCAACCCAGCAGTTGTGCTGAAGAAGTCGGCTGGATCGCCGATGAAAGCTACGCAGTAAGTAGCCTTTTTTGTAACTGAGAGCCAGGTTCAACCAGGTAGCCATTATATTTTATCTCCATTGTGGATAGCCTAGAGCGTGGATAGATACGACTAGCTTTGTGGATAGCAAGCTGTACAAACAGATCTGAAATGTTTTGAAGATAGCCTACTGGGATTATTAATTTCAATTCCAAAGCGAATGCTAACTTTCATGTCTCATGGTAACCCCCAAGAAGGAAATTCATACAGAAATCTGTTGAACTGTCACATTCTAATTGAACTATTTGGGTGTGTTTTTTTGTATGCCTGCCTTGCCTCGACACGTGTTTCAATGCTTATACATATTATGTTGGGTCAGAGGTTGTCCTCTGCTTCTGATAACTATGTAACCCAGTACTACCTGCCACACATAGGGAGTGACCCCAACAAAAACAATCGACTTGAAGAGAGATTGGCTCTGCCAGGTTTGATATACCCAAGACATGCTTCACGAAAGAGAAAAAAATACAAATACAACACCCAACTAGTCACACCCCTTGTTAACAACAATATGTCAACGTGTTCTGGGGCGACGCAACAAGTGTTCTACTGAGGGAAAAACCAAAGATCATCTGTGGAAGAAATATAATCTCTTTCACCACCTGGAATGTAAAAACACTCAGTCAGGTTTGAAAATGAAAGAACTGATCCGTGAGATGGACAGATATTCATGGCATATTCACAGCGTCTGTAAAGTTAGATGGAAGAACAAAGCATAAGTAATGACAGAAGAAGGGCATGTCCTGTACCATCGTGGAGATGAAGACAAACAGGCACATGGAGTGGTATCAGCTAGAAAATCATGGACGCTGTACTGGGATAAAATGTTATCCTGTTTCTAACAGGATCGTGACGATTTGCCTGCAATCTAAACCATTCAGTATCTCAACGGCACAAATGTATGTTCTCTTCTCAGAATATAACGATGAGCAGATTGAAGAGTTTTCTACCCAGCTTTAGCTGGTGACCAAAGAAACTGACAAGAAAGACATCCTCGTTGTCTAGGGTGTCGGAACGACAAGATTGTTATTGATACCCAAGAAGGCTGGGGAACTATCTGTGACCCCTGCTGTTACAAGAGTACCAACTATACAGGACTACAACAGCTAAATTTCGCCACTGATAATGATTTGGTTTTTACTAATACTGTTGGTGAACATAAACCTTCTCAACAATGGACATAGCATTGTCCAAAAGGTCAACATCACAGCCAGATAGACTGTATTCATGCAAAGGACCAGCATATGTCTGGTATTAAAAGAGCTAAAACTAGGTCGTTTCCAGGAGTTGATTTGGCCATGACCATGAAATTGTCATGTCGATTTCTATTTAAAGTACAGTTGAAGAACAACAAAAGAATGAAAAACGCACGTCTTATATTCAGTATTGACAAACCGGAAGATCCTGACTTGACTAAACAATTCCAAGCAGCCATAGAAGGAAAATTCGCCCCACTACATCTGCTTGAAGAAGACCCATTAGTCCTCACAAACACTTTCACCAAATGATGACTGACACAGGAACAGAAGTCTAAGGGATAAGGCAATAGAAATCGAAGCCCATGGATCAAAAGTAATATCTTGGACATGAATGACACTAGGAGCATAAAAGTACTAAAGAAAATGAAGAAAGGAAAGGAAAAACACGAAGCGATGAACAAGACGATTTGTCCAGAAAAAAGGATCGCAAGGGACAGTTGCAATGAATAACATTGTGAAGACACTGAAAAAAAAATTGACCACAACCAAGAAATATTTTTAGATTGTAAAAGACTTGACCAGACAAAAGAAAAGTAAACTCTGGAACACAGGTGCATGGCCCACGTCACGGACCCAGCAGTAATCATCAACTTTCAAAAGAAAGAAAATGTTCAACACTGCCAGATTTGCCTCAATGTTAGCTTGGTCAACCATGACAGCAAAGTAATGATCAAAAACATTCTGAACAGATTAAAGCTACACTTACTGCAAAAACCAGGCCGGATTCCACAAGGGCAGAAGCACCATCAATCAGATCTTTAACGTGAATATCTTTTCGAAAAATACTTCAAACATGAAAGGGAGTTCTACCACATTTTCCTAGATTTCAAGAAGGCGTTTGACAAAGTCTGGTAGGACGCATTATGAACCACACTCAAGCAATTTCAAATCAGGCCAATGCTCATCAACATCATCCAGCAATTATGGTCCAAAGCAAACAGTGTAGTACACACACAGGGTGCTATTAGATTTAGTCAGAGCTACCTTCTGTATCCAGACAAAAAAGCTTTTTGAAAATCCATTCCAACCTGAAACAGATTCTCCCATTTGCCGCTGAGAACCGAAGGAAAGAGACAGTGTTATGTAAAGTATACATGGGTCACACATGCTGCAGTCATACCTACTTAAAAAAGAAAGACCACCATGATGTATATCATGTACTGAGGTACTGAGCATCAGAGACATTCTTATTCAATGATCGAACTTGATGTGGGACATACACACTGTATGGTGCACTCGTTAAATTATAGAACCACTTCAGAGATGTTCTTTCAGATGTCATTTTCAAGTTTTTACAAGAGATCAAAGGATTTCGTTTCATATGATTTCATGTATGAGAAACTTTTACATGCATTTTAAATTTGAAAAGATTATAGTGAACATGTTTTGTTTAACTATTGTCTTTTCTATTTAAACTTAGGTGTCGTTTTTAACGTCATGTTAGCTCATATGACTGGATCTATGACACATTATGGACAGTTTTGATGAAAAGGTGCATCTGTTTTTGGAGAATCTCTCGATACAAAATTTCTACAATTCTCTTGTATGCTGCCAATTTTGGGGAGTCTGCATGATCTCCTGACGCGATAGCAAGAATTAAGTTCACTAGTCTAACTCTGAGTATGTTCAACAGTGAGGTGGTAGAAACCAAGTTTTTCTCAAATGTCAGCATTATGAAGGTGGCATTCATCTCTTCTTCCTCACTGCTTTACCTTTCCCAACTTTGAAAGGGTTGGATAGCCATAAATAACCGGTTGGACTGGAGGCTGTATGCGCAGTTTTTTCTTGGGTCAGTATAGAACCTGCGGAAAACTATGTAGCACGTTGAATGATAGACAAAACGCTTAGTGTAAAAATGGCCTGGATACCTCTAGGACACATAGTTTTGTTTGTTTCATGACTTGAAACTAGTCTTTAAAAATGCAAACCAACCCAACCAAAAACATGGTCGCTCAGTGATGCACAATTTTGATATTTCTTTGAGGTAGGGGAGAATCAGAATCTCGATCATAGTTCTGTAATTGTTTAAATATTTCCTATAAATTGTGTTAAGTAAAATCTAAAGTAGTTCAATGCTTTCAAGCAGTATAGAATTAAGTATCCAATAGAAACACCAACGCGACATTAAGTACACTTTTTCAGAGCACCAAGCAGCCAACCTTTTGAAACACCACCATGAACAGTTCAGACTGTATAATTCTACAGGCCCAAGAGTTCATCCCATGGAACAATTCAGACAACCTCATCAGCTTCCATGTGGAAGACATGGTGAGGAAACTGACAAGTATGTTGATGTTGCCCATCTTGTTTCTGATCAGCGTGCCTGCCAATGTCATCAACATGGTGGTTTTCTACAAACACGGGTTGAAAGAACGCATCAACGTGTGTTTGTTTGCTCTGTCACTGGCTGATGGACTGTATGTTGCCGTCAACATGCTGACTAAAGCAGAACAGGTTGTCGTTCACTTTACCACTAAGGAAATGTCAGTTTGAATATTGAGTTTCGGTCCATCTATTTGTCTGCACTTGTATTTGTCTGTGTCTGTCTGTCTGTCTGACTGTCTGTCTGTCTGTCTGTCTGTCTGTCTGTCTGTCTCTCTCTTTTTCTCTCTCTAACAGGCGATCAATACTACCAGTGAACAATCATTTTTATTTATAGATTATTATTAGTTCATGTTAATTGCTATAGCAACATATCAGTGGTACGGACATTTCTTTTATTTTTAATGATGTCAACTTAACCTTACCACCACTGAATTCTCAGATTGAGAACCCAATAAACCTAATGATCAGACCAATGAAATTTTATTTGAAGAACGCATAACAAGAGAACAGACAAAAAATGGTATCAGACAACTGAAAACAGGAAAATGACCAGAAGCAGGTAGGGTTTTAGGGGAAGTGTTGAAATAGCCAGTAAAATTGTAATGACATTTCTTGTTGAATCTCTTGAGAAATTATTGGCGACGACATTTTTCTGAAAGAATGTAGGAATTCTCCTACTGTTCATATGCACCCAAAGAAAGAAAGAAAGAAAGAATTCAAGAAATACACAAACAAACAAGCAACAAAAAGAAAAGCAAACGAGCGAGCAAGCAAACAAACAAACAAACAAACAAACAAACAACAAACAAGACCAGTATTTTTTAATCTGATAACTTCCGTGCAGTAGCTCTACTAGTATAATCAGCAAGATTGATGCATATCTTCTGAATAAAACGTTGAGAACACTGGGGAAAAAGTGAATATAATTGTTGATAAACAGGCCAGTTTTTTTTCCGGAAGGTAATAGTACTGTAGACCACATATTCACATATTCACATTGTTTTATCTCCTCATAAGTAAGGTGTCAATGGAATTGTCAGTGAGCAAAAGCCTGCTGCTGGGAAGTACGTATCACCAGCTGACCTAATTAAAATTTCGAACGAGACCTCAGCTCGCAAATTTTGCAAATTTTGCTATGAAATGCCATTTTGTGGACGCGAAACGTTAGAAATGTCGTGAGTGACGTAATTTTTTTAAAATTGTTTTTTTGTTTTTTTTGTTTTTGATTAGTTGTTGATAGATTTTCGAACGAAAAATGTATAATGGATGCTGCGTTTAAAGAAATCGAATGCCAAGCGCTGATTTAGATCTGTCCTTGCAGTTCACTGTCTGGTTTCTCATCAAGGTCAAGGCCACATAGGCCTACCCTGGAAACAGAAGCTGGTGTGGAGCCAGAGTGGACTGTGTGCAGGTGGCAGAAACTGATACTGTTGATGATGGTTATATTATTTATTTATTTGTTTATTTATTTACTAGTATCATTATTATCGTTGTTGTTGTTATTGTTATTATCATTGCCAGTATTATCATTATCAGCATCAGCATCAGCATCATCATCATCATCATCATAATGAACAAATATGTAAACAAATAAAAAGACAAATGAAATAAGTTTCTTCCTGTTTTTCATATCTAAGTGTTCCCATGCCAAATGAAGATATCACACAACCGAGCTGCACGGTGGTCTACAACCATGAAGTGTTGGTATAAAATAATAAATACAAACAAAAGAAGAAAGCAAAAAGACTAATTTTGACATTCAGAAAGATTATAGTGAAGAGAAATAATAAAGAAGTCCAGAAGCTGGAGGATGCAAACAATCGCCTGAATGTTAGAAAAATATTTATCTTTCATTGTAATTACACTCATCTCTAATGTTGTTGTAAAAGCAGATTTATACTCAACCGATGCTAAACAGAAGAACGTTAGGAAAATCATTCATTTATGTTCATTATCCCTAATGCTATTGTAAAAGCAGATAGCTCTAACAGTACCAAATAGAAGAATGTTAGAAAAAAACACTTATCAAGCCTGAATTGTGTGGATGTGAGTGGATGTCGCGCCAGCAGGCAGCAAAAGTATGTGTTGTGTTTTACAGTGATTTTATCGTGGTTCTATTTGATTTTATGCATTGAATTTTGTATCAGCTTGTTCCTTTTAAATCCCGACATACGGTGATGTATATATTTAAAAAAAAATTTGAACATTTTACCAGATAATCTGATTTTAAAGTTTTTTATGCCTGCTTTTTCATCGTTTTGATTCGGCCGCTCAAGTCAGACATTTTATCTGTGAACTGTGTTTACATTTTAGTCTACTGTGTTCGCCCAACGCTACGCTTGCAATTATGGACCCGTCGTTTTTAAAACAAATTGGACTGAGACTTTTTAAACACAGCAAGTGTTACCTTGGTGGAGACGTCTACCAGCGCATACGAACATTGGGGCTGTATTGCAAGCCCCGCACTGCGCGATCCTGCCGTGGTGGACGTCTCCACCGTCTTTGGCACAACCTGCCTCCTGCTGTACCACTGCCCCTGCCCTCGGCCTTGCTGCTGCTGGCTTCGTCTCCTCCTCTGCCGTCTTCACCCTCGACTTCTGTCCTGTTGGCGCCGCCTGCACCTTCTGTCCTGATGGTGCCACCTTCACCTTCTGTTCCGCCGGTGCCGACTTTGCCTTCTGTCCCGCCAGTGCCACCTCCATCTTCTGTCCCGCCGGTGTCGCCTTCGTCTTCGGTCCCGCCGGCGCTGCCCTCGTCTTCTGTCCCGCTGGTGCCGCCTTCATCTTCTGTCCTGCGTGTGCCACCTTCGTCTTCTGTCCCGTCGTTGCTGCCTTCGTCTTGTGCCCCGCTGGTGCCGTCTTCGTCCTCTGTCCCGTCGGTGCTGCCTTCACCTCTAACTCGGCCGCCGCCATGTAAGTAAGTAAGTAAGTAAGTATGGAGATTTTTATAGCGCTTTCTATGGACTCAAAGCGCTTCACAAATTTGAAAAGGAGGAGTAAAGTGGTGAAATGGGAGGGGAGAACACATTTTCAACAAAATACATAATACAAGAAATACACATAAACACATACATGCAGGCATGCACGCGTGTGCAGCAACGAATGCAGACACACACACGCACACACAAACACACCCACACACAAACACCCACGCGCGCACCCACACGCACACACACCCACGCACGCATACAATAGAACAAGAAAATTCAGGTTTCAAAAGTACTGGCGGAATAAGTGAGTTTTCAGGTTGGATTTAAAGGAAGAGAGAGAGGGGCTGTGGCGGAGAGAGTGAGGCAGGGAATTCCACTCAACAGCAGCAGAGTATGAGAAGGAACGACCACCATGTTGCTTTCTATTGAATCCGGGGACACGGAATATTATGTCGTCAGAAGCGGAACGTAAAGAACGAGAAGGAACATAGACTTGAAATAGATCAGATATATACGCTGGAGCAGTGCCCAAGATGACATGAAAAGAAATACAAGCAGATTTGTACTTAATTCTTTGTTCGATCGGAAGCCAGTGGAGTTGTTTAAAGAGAGGTGTGCAATGGTGTGATTTGCGAGCTTTGAAAATTAATTTGGCTGCAGAGTTTTGAACCTGTTGAAGGGGTTTGAGAAGAGTCTTGGGACAGCCGAGAAGTAAGGAGTTGCAATAATCTAATCTGGACAGAATACAAGCAGTTACAAGTGTTTTTGTTGCTTCATATGTGAGGTAATGACGTATGGAACTGATTTGTCGGAGTTGGATGTATGCGGCCTGACACGTTTTCATGATCTGATGTTTCATAGTTAGATGAGAATCAAGAAAGAATCCAAGATAGCGTGACTGTTCAGAGAAATCAACAATAGAATCTTCGAAACGAATGTTAGAGGGAAGGTCAGAAGAGATAGCAGGACTGGGAGAAAAGCGCATTGCTTCGGTTTTTCCTTGGTTTAGCTTGAGGCGACTATCGTCCATCCAGGTTTTTATGTCAGAAACAGAGTCTTGCAATGATTGAATAAGTGAAGAGTAATTTGAAGGGGATTCAGAGTTGTTTAACTGTGTATCATCAGCAAACATTTGATGACGAATAGAATGATCAGTGATAAGATTTGAAAGTGGAGTCGTGTATAGTGAGAAAAGAACAGGGCCCAGTACGGAGCCCTGCGGGACACCAAAATCCAGGGTTGTTTCGTGTGAACGGGAGTTGTTTACAACAACAAACTGTTTTCGATTTGATAGATAGGACGAGAACAAGTCGAGTGCACAGCCTTTGATACCAAAGACGTGTTCCAGACGGTGGAGGAGGATACTATGGTCAATAGTATCAAATGCGGCTGAAAGATCCAAAAGAAGAAGAACGGAAATTTTGTTTTCATCTAGAGATGTCAAAAGATCATTTACGACTCGCAGAAGGACAGTTTCGGTGCTATGGCCTGCTCTATAGGCTGATTGAAAAGGACTTAGCAGATTATTAGCAGTGAGGTGAGAAGAAAGCTGATGAAGGATTAGACGTTCAATGATTTTGGACAGAAACGGAAGGTTTGAAATAGGTCTATAGTTCTTTAGCTCATTTGGGTCGAGATTATTCTTTTTCAGGAGTGGTTTCACAAGTGCAGTTTTAAATTCAGTAGGGAATGTACCGGTAGACAAGGAGTGATTGAAAATATTCGTGATGGTGGGCAAAAGAGTGTCTGTATGTTTCACAAGGAGGGAAGTTGGCAACGGGTCCAACTCGCATGACTTGGGTGTTGCCTGTAAAATTACCTTGCGTACTTCGTCTTTGGAGACGGGACGGAAGTCAGAAAAAGGAATGCCAGAAAACGCAAAGTTTGCTGGGCCACTGTCTGTGTGAGCAGTCGGTGCAGGAAAAGTGTTGCGAATATCAACGATTTTCTTTTTGAAGAAATCTGCAAATAGATTTGGAAGAGAACAAATATCAGTTACGTTGTTCGGCAACAGCTTCGGCTTAGATTTTCCGAGCAGAAAAGAAGTGGTTTGGAACATTTGTTTACAAGATGTTGCAGTGGACACAAGAGAAGAATAGAAAGAGGTTTTTGCGCGTTGAACAAGGTCAATAACTTTTGCTTTGGCTACATCGTAGATTTGTTTGTGGACGGTCAAGTGCGATGCGCGCCACGCGCGCTCTGCCTTTCTGCGCTCTCTGGTAGACTAAAACTATGCCTTTTTAACGCTCAGTCAACATGTGCAGATGGCAAAGCCGATGTCATTGCTGACTTTATTGCAGATGAGCATGTTGACATTGTTTTTTTCACAGAAACATGGCTTAACCCCCTTGGTCATGAACCTATACATGCGAGTCTCACTCCTAGTGGTTACAGGCTTGCTTCTTTCCATCGCTCATCCCAAGGTGGTGGTATCGCCATCCTCTACAACGACTCACTCCATTCCCGCCTATCTTTCTCGCAGTCTCTGCCTTTCTCCCATCCTTCTTTCAAGCACGTTGAAATATCCTTCCAATCCATCCCTCACCCCATCACCTTCTCCTGTGTCTATCGACCTCCACCTAGCTCTGCCAACAAGCTCACCACATCCATGTTTCTCTCTGACTTTGACCAACTTCTTGATTACTACTGCCTCTTACCTGGAAATCTTATCATTCTAGGTGACATCAATGTCCACTACGACAACACTCACCGTTATGAAACAAGACATATCATCAATTCTCTGTCCAATCACAATATGACACAACATATTTCTGAACCAACCCATAAAAAAAGATCACATTCTTGACTGGATCATTTCTCGTGATCACCACAATTCAGCTACTGACAACTGCCTAGTTCTTTCTATCCGTCTAACTTCAGCCCTTCCATCTGACCACTCTGCAATTCTCTGTTCTCTTGACATTTCTCACCCTTCCCGTACCACGCGCACAGTGACTCGACACAATCTCAAATCTATTGACCTCTCCACATTTTCATCTGATGCCTCCCGCCTCCTTTCTGAAAAGTCACATAACCTTGTCGATGAATTCTATACTACTCTCCATCTTCTGGACATTCATGCTCCAGCCACAACCCGTCTTTTACCTGACCGCCCCCCTACCCCCTGGCTCACTCATGAGATTGCCTGTGCAAAACGTGCCCGCCGCAGAGCAGAGCGCCGCTGGCGCAAATCCAAACTCACTGTACATAGGAAACTTTTCCAAGCCTCTAAAACAAAAGTATCCACCCTCATTGCATCTGCAAAAACAAGCTATTTCCAAACCAAAATCCTGAATTCCTCCTCTTCAAGAGAACTCTTTACAACCATGAATCATCTCCTTGGCACACGAAAAGATTTACCTCTCCCAACAAAACACACAAATGAAGAACTCCCATCTGTATTCTCCAAGTATTTCACCACCAAAATACAAACTCTTCATGACTGGCTTGACAGGACACCCTGTCAACCATGCCCACCTGACCCTTCCTTCTCTGGCACACCTCTTACTACTTTTACCCCAGTCTCACAAGAAGAAATTCTCAACACAATCAGATCCATGTCGTTCAAAACCTGCGAACTGGATCCTCTTCCAGGTTCTCTCTACTCTGACTGTCTCCCTAATCTCCTCCCATTCATCACTGATATCATCAACATTTCTCTTCAAACTGGAACTGTCCCAGATTCTTTCAAGTCTGCTATTGTTCACCCTCTCCTCAAGAAATACAATTTAGACCCAAATGAACTGAAAAATTACCGGCCTATCTCTAATCTCTCTTTCTTGTCAAAACTCATCGAAAAAGTTGTCCTCAACCAGCTGAACTCTCACCTGTCTGCCAACAATCTCCTCAATCCTTTCCAGTCAGCCTACCGCCAGTGCCATAGCACTGAAACTGCCCTGCTACACATTCTCAACAATCTCCTCCTTGCAACTGATACTGGCAAAGTCTCTCTCCTCACACTCCTTGATCTGTCTGCAGCCTTTGATACCATTGATCATGGTATTCTCATTTCTAGACTTCATCATACTTTTGGCATCTCTGACATTGCTCTCTCCTGGTTCACTTCATATCTATCAAACAGAAAACAAACTGTTCTCATCAATGGCACTTACTCTTAGCCTGCATACCTGACCTGTGGTGTTCCATGAGTATCTGTCCTTGGCCCTGTTCTTTTCACTCTTTACACCTCCCCCCTGTCTACCATCATCAACACCCACTCTATAAAACACCATTTCTATGCTGATGACACCCAACTTCTAGACAGTGACACACCAGACAATATACAGCGCCTCTTGACTCGCACCACTGAGTGTTACTCGGACATTAAGAACTGGATGACAAGACAGAAGCTATCCACATTGGCACCCGTCAGAAACTTTCTCAGCTGCCTCCTTTTTCTCTCCCATTATGTAACACATCAGTCCCAATTTCGGATTCAGCTAAAAACCTTGGTGTCTGCATTGACTCTACCCTCTCCATGAACAACTTTGTTTCTCAAACTGCCAGATCTTGCTACTATCACCTCCATCGTATAAGCCTGATCAGGAAGTATCTCTCTGTGGAAACAACTGCAAAACTCGTTCTCTCCTTCATAATGTCTCGCATTGACTATTGCAATTCACTCCTGTCTGGTCTTCCTGCCTCCACCATTCACATCTTGCAGCGCATTCAAAACAATGCTGCACGCCTTGTTCTCAAAAAGAAAAAAGCTGACCACATATCTCCTCTCCTGGCACAACTTCACTGGCTCCCTGTATCAAAGCGCATACAGTACAAACTAGACACCATGTGCTACAAAAGCCTCAATAACACAGCCCCAGATTACCTGTCAAGCTTACTTGAGATCTATGCTCCTCACGTATCCTCCGCTCTGCCTCCGATCCTCTGACTTTTCGCTTTCCACGCACTAAGCTCAATACCTATGGTCCACGAGCCTTCTCTGTTTCTGGTCCACTTTCCTGGAACAAACTTCCTCTCTCTGTCCGTCAGCAACCTACTTTTGTCTCCTTCAAGTCCGCTCTCAAAACTCACCTTTTCTCCTCTGCATAAAATCCTGACCTCACTCAACCCACTCGGAGGGGAATCACATTGTAATATATAATTTATATAATATGCTCTCTATAATTTTCCATTGCTTTTATTCTTTCTCCCCATTTTAGCCGTGTGTGTGTGTGTGTGTGTGTGTGTGTGTGTGTGTGTGCGTGCGTGCGTGCGTGCGTGCGTGCGTGCGTGCGTGCGTGTGTGTCTGTTTTAGCGCTTAGATTTGATTTTATCAAGATTTTGCACTATACAAAATAAAGTATTGTATTGTATTGTATTGTATTGTATTGTATTGTATTGTATTGTATTGAATTCTTGTACTTCAGAAATGCCAGTGATAGATTATTTGATTTGGAACCAATAAGATGGAAGTATTTGAAACCACAAATCCCCTGCTGTGGTGACTGTGATGAATTGCATCAGCATTTCATTACCATATGAATTAGAATTATGGGGTAAATCCTATTGGCTGGTCATTATGGTTGTGTGTGAACGAAGGGGAGGGAGGGAGAGATAGAGAAGGAGGGGGAGCGCAGAGAGTCTTTCATTCTTTCAACAGTCAACTCGGAAGACAGAGCAATGCTTCTTCGTCTTTACTCCCTGCTGTCTGATTCTCAACTGACTATATATACATTGTGAACAGTGAACAGGAATCAGTTATCATTTAAACGAATATCATCCCGTGCTGCTATCAGCAGGCTGATTACTGTTAACACACGTCACATCTCCCTTTCTTTCGGGAAACAAAATCAATAAATCATTTTTTTACTCTTATTCTATCTTTCAGTCAATACGAAATAAATGTGTTTCCTACCTTTATCACAACATTAACTCAACGAACACTCAGTCCGTTTGTATCTCCTTGTATTTTCTTGAGCAATTTGTTTATCCACTGCCGGCCTGCTAAGCCAGTCGCAGCTTCACCAGTGCCCCGTTGGCCAGCATTACCTGTTTCCACCTCCCACGACGAGGACGAGGGGTTGGGCTTTGGGATGCAATCTTCGCACTCCGACAACTGTGCGAGAGGGCGATCGAATATGACCGAGATCTCCATCTTGTATTCGTTGATCAAGAAAAGGCCTTTGATCGAGTCAACAGAGACAATCTATGGAAGGTCCTCGAGAAGTACGACATCAAGGGCCAGCTGCTAGACAACATTCGGGCCATCTATGCCAACAGCAAGAGTGCAGTCCGCACCGCCAGTGGAACATCGGGAGTAAGGCAGGGCTGTAATCTCTCCCCTCTTCTCTTCGTGATCTATATGGATCAGATTACGAAGGAGGCAAACCCAGACCCTGAGGCACTCAATGAACTCATGTTTGCGGACGACCAGGCAATGGTGAACAATGACAAGATACAGCTACAGGAGCACACAGACCAGCTCAATGAAAGCTGCGAGACATACGGCATGATCAGCGTCAGCAAGACTGAGGTCATGACTGTCAGTAAGAGACCAAACTGGACATCAACATCAACGGAACCCAGTTGAAGCAAGCCAGTGAATTTAAATACCTGGGCAGCATCTTCACTGAAAATGGCAAACTAGACAGAGAAATCGAGACCAGATGCCAGAAAGCCAACGCAGTCAGCTACCAACTTGCCCCTCTCCTGAAACACCCCAGCATTCCCACCAGCACTAAGGCGAAACTCATCAACACCATTTTTTTACCAACACTGACATACCAGTGCCAGACATGGTCCCTAACTAAAGTCATCGAAAGAAAACTGGTCACCTGTGAAATGAAATGCCTGAGGAAAGCAGTAAACAAGACAAGGCGGGACAAGATCAGAAATGAGGTGATACGAGACATGGTAGGAGCAACACCAATCCTACAACACATTGAACATATGAGGATCAAGTGGTTCGGACTCCTCACACGTATGCCCCTAAACCATCCAGCTCTTCGGGCATACAACACCAGATACTCTGGCTGGAGAGCCAGAGGAAGACCAAGACGACGATGGAGCGACTCCGTGGCAGACACCCTCAGAGCTCACGAGATGTCCCTTCTCCAGGCCACCCGCCTTGCTGCTGACAGACGATTGTATCTCCCCGCGACGCCCACCGGTACAAGCGGAAGGAAAAAGTAAAAAAGTAAAAGTAAATTATACTATCCATCATCATCATGTCCATGTTTCCCAACGCTTTCAGTTTATCTGATTATGGTAGTCTTCAGTTTCATTCATATTTCAGGAAATCTGGCCTTTTGCTTTGTCTGCCAGATCTTGTTCTGTAAGGAGAACTAACTGGTTCGGGTTGTCCTGTCCTTGTTTGTTCGATAACTTCATCTGACTCCTTGATGCTGGTTGTCTCAGACATTTTGATGACTGGTGACTGATCTGATGAGTTCTCACGAACAGACGATGCTGGCGTCCTGACATCTGTTCCAGTTCCAGTTTTCTTGTTATCTTCCAGCATCTGTTCTGATGGAAAGATGATTTGCTGTTGCTTGCCCGATGTGTCACTTTCCTGATGTCTTCCAGAAATCTTCTTTCCCTGGACAAATCGTTGAGGGTTGACTGCTGAAGCTCTGTTTCTGTCATGTCTCGTAGCTGTCGACGATTCCTTCTGTACTGACGTTCATCCTCTGTGCGAATATTGTATGACTGAATGTTCACTTGTTGGTCTACTTTGGCGCTGATCCACTTTTTGGATCCTGGAGGTTGGAATTTCACAATCTGTCCCAGACTCAGTTCTGTCAGCTCTACTGCGCTTCTGTTGTAGTAGTGCACTTGCTTCAGTTTCCTTTTCTCAAGTTCTTTCTTGATTGGTACAACTGTAGGTTTGAGTAATGTCTTTGACGTCGGTACTTGTGTTCGTGTTCTTCTGCCGAACAGTCTCTGAGCAGGCGAACTGTTTACAGTCTCTCTCAGGATGTTTCTCAGATCAAGTAGAGCGAGGAAGGGATCTTGATTGTTGTGTTCTGCTTTCTTCATGCACGTCTTTGCAACCTTCACCGCGCTCTCTGCTTTTCCATTGTACTGAGGGTAGTGTGGTGAGCTTGTTACGTGTTCAAACCCATATGTTTTTCTGAACTTTCCAAATTGGTTTGATGTGATTTGAGTTCCACAGTCTGTTGTCAGGCGTTCTGGTATTCCGTCTCTTGCCAAGTATCTCTTCAGACAGATGATGACCTCTTTGGATTCTCTTGTTTGTAACCGATCAATCTCAAAGAAATCCGAATAGTGATCGACCGTGACAATGTATTCATTGCCATTATGTTCGAAGATGTCACAGGCGATGTGTTGCCAGGGAAGGTCAGGGATCTCTGTGCTGATGAGTGGTTCTTTCTGCTGACCACGTTGATTGTGTTACAGGCATTGCATGTCTTGACAAAATCTTCAATGTCCACGTTCATCCTTGGCCAGTAGACTACCTCACGTGCTCTTCTTATGCAGCTCTGAATTCCTGAGTGGCTTGCATGAAGTTTCTCAAGGATGTCTGCTCTTTCATTTTCAGGTACAATTACTCTGTGGCTTTTGAAGACAAGTCCGTTATGGACTGACATTTCCTCCTTGAAAGGAAAGTAATCTTGTAGCTGCAATGAAAGTTGTTGTTTCTCCTCTGGCCAGCCTTGTAGAATGACAGCTTTCATGGTTTTCATGGTTGGATCTTCCTGATTTGCTTGCTGCAGACTGTTCAGTCTCTCTTGGCTGATGGCCATTTCTTGCAATGAGTCTCTTTTCTCCAGGTGTGTGAGGAAAATGGCTTTTTTGTGGGCGACTTGCTGTTCTGCTTTTCCAAAGACTGCTCTGCTGAGAGTGTCAGCCAGGTACATCTCAGATCCATGCTTGTACACTACTGTGTACCTGTGTACCTGAACTTCTGAGTTCTGAATCCTCTTTGGTGCTGAGATCAGGCTGTTCTTGTGAATGGTCTCCAATGGTTTGTGGTCGGTCTCCACCAGGATGTCTCTTCCATAGACGTATCTCTCAAACCTTTCCAGACCGAAGAGTATTGCCAACATCTCCTTTTCTATTTGAGCATAGCTTTTTTCTGTCTCGGTCAAGGCTCGTGATGCGTACTGAATCGGTTGACCATCCTGCATGAGACAAGCTCCAAGTCCAAACTGTGAAGCATCACACTGTAGGGTGGTTGTACGCTTTCCTGAAGAGTCAAAGTAGCGAAGTACCGGTGGCTCAGAAAGCATCTTCTTCACTTTTTTAGGGCTTCTCTGTGGACGTCTTCATCCTATCTGAAGTGGACGTCTTTTTGACCAGTTTTCTGAGTGGTGCTGCTGCCTCAGACAGGTTTGGTGCAAATTTTTAAGGTATCCGACTATACCGAGTAGTCTCTGTACTGCTGCTTTGTCCTCTGGCACTGGGAGTTGTTGGACAGCGTCCAATTTCTTTGGGTCGGCTTTCAAGCCTTCTCTTGAAAAGATGTGCCCCAAATATGATATCTCTGTTTGTTTCATCTCAACCTTCTCCTTGCTGAGTTTGATTCCAGTCTCTCGGCATTGTTGCAGCAAACGGTTCAGGTTGGTATCATGAACTTGTGCTCCTGCTTCGTCGGTTGGTCCTTTGCCAAAAATAAAGATGTCATCATGAACTATTTTGTGTTGGTCTTAATTTTCTTTTCACTTTGTTTTCAGCGATGCTTGCTAAGTTTCATGCACCTATTCCTGATTTCTTTGTTTATCTCCCTGTATCTTTTCCCCTTTCCCTTTGCCTTCCTCCCTTATTTCATCAAGTCTAGAATTTCTTTTGTCATCCAGTTCTTTTTTGCTGTTCTATCTACTCTAGGGATTTTTTCACAAGCTTCATCTATTGAGTTTCTCAACTTTGTCCATTGTTCCTCGCTGTCATCAATGTCTCCAAGAGCACTGAATTTGTTTTGAACATGTACGATATTTTTTTTTCACGTGTCACTCTATCTGTCTTTAAGAGGCCAATATTTAGCTTGATGTTGCTTATGGTCTGTTTCCTTTTCCTTAGTTTCAGCCCAAATCTTCCCATTACAGGATTGTGGGCACTGTTGCACTGCGCCTGGTAGTGTTTTTTGCTGTGAGCAAAAAATTTTACAATCTGTTATCGATCAGGATGTAGTCAATTTGATTTTTGGTATTATCTCCTGGACTCGTCCATGTCCATTTTCTTCTATTAGGCTGCTCAAATCAGGTGTTTCCTACTATGAACTCATTCATCTGTGCCCTTTCGACAAGCATCCCTCCCCTTTCATGTTGTATACCAAGGCCATGAGGTCCAGCATTAAAATCTCCCGTTATTATTGTAACTTCTTGTGATCTACATTGAGCCTTGGCCATCTCTAACACTTCGTAGAAATTGTCAATTTCGTTCTGAGGACTTGCAGATTTTGGCATGTACACTGGATGATGTTGATATCAATAGCTTCCCACCCAATTTAACCAGCAAAACACTGCCAGACACAGCCCAGTATCCCTTTACTGCTTTTGATTTGTCCCTGTCAATTATGATGCCTACTGCTCTTTCATGTGTGTTTCCACCAGAATATATTATTGTTAATGTATGCACTCCTGATATTATCATGCCTGCCTCCTTCCATCTCACTTCCCCTAGTCCTAAAATACAAATGCTAAACCTTTCCATCTCCATTTTGACATCCTCTAATTTTCCCTTTTGCAGCAATGTCCTCACATTCCATGTTGTGATTTTGGTACAGTTTTTTTTTTAGATTGATCGCAGCAGCTTGCTGACGGTCTAGTGTCACCTGCGCAGCATGACGGTCCCTACCGGACAAAGGTGCTCCATAAGAGTCACTATTTGTGTCGTTATCCTCATTTTTCTTGTTTTGTCTGGCCATGATTTTACTTGGAAAGTACGATGGTGGTTTCCCGTTGCTTTCCATTCGTTTGTGTACGGTCTCTCCGCTAGCCTTTGCCGTTCCCACATCAACCTACAAGGCAGTAGGGATGATCGTTTTAGGGTTTACTCCCTTAGCCTTATTCTCTCCGAGATAACCACAAGGCAGTGGTGCCATTTACCCATAACTGGGGGTCTGGTTCGTGGGCACCGAGGCATATCCAAATGCCGGTGGGCCTGCGTGCCGCACGTCGGGGGCCAGACCTCCTACGAATCCTTCAAGTTTTAGCCTGAGTCCGTGAGGTTCTCAGTTAGCACATGTCGCCACGAGGAGGCATAACGTAGGGGCTTCTGATGGAGAGGCTTATGTATGACAGCGAGAGACTTATGCATTCTGCTATCCTTTTCGCATAGCTGCAAGCAGCAGTGCTAGCCATCCGTGCAGGCTGAAAGTGAGAGGTGACAAGCACGCAGTCACTAGCCAACACACTAGACGCGTCACATCAGCCATTTCACACACACATGATACAAACAACGAACAAACAGTACAACACAAATATTTCAAGCTTACAACTTTGTGTCCACTGCTAAATCCAATTCAGAATGACTGCTTACACCTTGAAGATTGTCGCTGTTATGATGTCTCAAACATGTAAATTCTCCGTTGTGTTCATGGGTCATATTGTACTTTGTACAATGAGGTACCACTGTCTTTTTGTAGATATTACATTTCAGAACAGCCACAACACCCACACTCAAGATTAATAAATATTTAACAGATGCTGCACATAAAACATAACCAACTGAAAATTCGCTCGAAGGGTAATGTGAGGAAATTTAGAATATAATGCTTTCTGTAATTCTGCTGCTGTACTTTTTAGTGTAAAAAGAATGGTGATTTCAGTCAGCTGATCATGTGTGCTAAAGCCAGACTTGGTGTTATGTGAAGAACATTGTGTATGTGCCATGACAAAAAACGGATCTGTAGCGTTAGATGCATATAGGAAAAAAATCACCCATTGCAATTTTCTAAACTTAAGACTGCTCACCTATGATTATATATTATTTATTCCATATATATATATATATATATATATATATATATATATATATATATATATATATATAAATATACATATATATACATATATATATGTATATATATATATGTATATATATATATATATATATAATTATACATTGAGCATTGCATCAGTGTTGCATGTTTTGCCATGTCTACATTTCAAAAAAATAACTTTCTGAGCAGGGGCGAAAAAAAACAACATGGGGAGATGAACAGAAGTTGATGTTTTGCAAAAAGAACCAAAATTTAAAGAAGTTATAATGACTAGTTCATAAAGCACCTTGAAATGATTTTTGCTACAACTATTAGTTTCATTGTGTCTTTGTCAGATGTATGCTAAAAAGCAAAAGAAAAGTTACTGAAATACTGAAAATCATTGAGTCGACTGACTGTGACAAATCCATTAATATTGTTCAGATTCTTTGATACCCAACCTATCTTGTCATATGTGTCTGAGCCTAGATGAAACAAATCAGATTGAGAAAAGCCATGCTTATGCATAAACATTATTGCTGTTCTGCTACATGCCTCAGATACATTAACTTATGGAGAAACTGGAAGAGATCTGCTTTATATCAGACCGTGTATGAAATGATAAAATACTAGTTCAAACTTACTACATTACCAAGAGAAAGACTATGCAGAAAAGTACATGAAATGCTATTATTAAAAGACCAGTCTGGAAAAATTACAAATTACCTTTGCGTCTCAAGTAATGAAAATACTACTATAAAATAAATTAAGTACTGTCTGGTTCAACTAAGGCATAGGTTTTGATATACGTTCTATTGCTTAATTTGAGGACGGTCTCATTTCTGATTTAAACGAAACTGGGACTCAGATATGGCAAGCAGTGCAAAAATACACTTGTCTCTACTCCTTAAGAGATATATTTCAACCTGAACAATATCCCGTGAGCGATACAAATAAACACCTGAAAGATGCTCTTGCAAAATTAAGGTTTTGTGGGTTTCAAAGTACTACTACAACATGTATCCTGCCTTTTATGTGAAGATAGCAGGAAAGAGGAAGTGCAGTTTCTTATGCGCTGCTTACACTAGCAATCATTCCAAACATGACATAATTTTGCAATATTTTCACCAAAGAGATTTGAACGCAATGTTTTCTGTATTGAGACAACTGATTACATCACATAATTATTGTTCCCCTGGAAGAATTCAACTTTGAGACTTTGAAGAGTTGAATATTCATGTTTGTCAACAGTACATTTATTTTAAAAAAAATCATTGTCTTATTTGACCACATTTAGAAAAACGTTCCTTAGATTTGGTAAATTCTGATTTAACAATCGCAGCAGAATCATTGTACTTTTCCAAATTCGTATAGTTTTATTAAATTTATATCTAAGTGGACTGACAAATAAGACTTTTAATTTACTTAAATTGTATTTATTGACATATTAGTGTTACACAATAAAAATGAAATGATAGTCCATTTCACTGCTGTCAGCTGTCATCACTCTGTCTGGTAGATATGGCCCTGTGGCGGAATGGGTTACAAATCATTACCTGTTGGGGTTTTACTGGCTTAACCTGGGTCTCTCAGTGTCTGTCAGCCATTGTGGCAAGTGAACGATGTTTCTGCATCCTGCGACCACTCAAGTCTCAGACAGTTCTTCATGCTTCCACTATGACTGCAATAATAGTTGCAGTGTTTGTAGTGGTGGGAGGACTGCGGTTCATTGTAACGCCCGCTATTATATGGTCTGTGCCTATGAACCAGTTAGTGACAGGAAAATCACAATAGTCACCGGAGGACCGTTTTACCATGACAACCAGCAGCTGGTGGATTTTCTGGACATTTTCGTGTATGGCTTGGGGATTCCATGGCTGGTGATTGCCATGGTGATAACGACAACAGTGATCACAGTGGTCAAATTACGTCAGGTTGCAGAATGGCGGGCGGGAGTGTCCTCCAGCAGGGACAGTGTGTCAGCACGAGACATTGCTTTGACCCGGATGTTGGTTGGGAACTCCATTTTCTTTGTGGTGTGTGTTTTCCCTGTGAGCTTATTCAGGTGAGCGATTTTGTATTATATTTCATAGTCATTTTACGTAACCAATTAATTACAATTTCAGTTACTCAGCAGTTAACTCCATACTCACTGACATCACAAATGCTATGTTAAAGATCAGACCCAAAATGGTCATTGCGTAAGGCATAATTGTGTTTGAAGTCAAATACGCTCGAAAGGTCTTGAGGTCTTATTTATTATAATGTGTGAATATGTCTGAATATGTGTGTGTGTGTGTGTGTGTGTGTGTGTGTGTGTGTGTTGTGTGTGGTGTGTGTGTGTGTGCGTGTATGCGTGCGCGCGTATGCATGCATACATACACACATACATACATACATACATACATACATATATATATATATATAATTTATTATATATTATATGTGTGTGTGTGTGTGTGTGTGTGTGTGTGTGTGTGTGTGTGTGTGTATGTGTGTGTGTGTGTGTGTGTGTGTGTGGATTGCATTCTTTATGGCAATTTTGTACAGAATCCTAAACAGGATTTAGTTGCTGAAGGGATCTCTAAGTAATGATAGCTTGTCAGCCTTTAGATCACATGTTCCATTTAGCTGAATATGGAATCACACAGTAGATTTTCTCTGGAATTTGTTCAAGGAACATTCATCGTAGTCAGGCAATTCCTTATGTTCTCCATCCAAATCTCCCAGCAGATATCTTGAAGACTCCTTGAGCCTTCATAGGCCTTATGAGCAGGCAAGGTCTTGAAATAGAGATGGGACCAGGATCTATGAAACACTGACACCACCAAAATAGTTAAAGCATAAAGATGGACAACAAACAAACCCAACGTTTATTTTATGGGATGGGACTAAGCTGAAGACAGTAGACACTGAGTGCACAGGTCTATCAAAAGAACCCCCAAACCACGTATACAAATACAAAAAGAAGAAAAATATTTTGATCCATCTGTGAATGAAACTTATGTCTCGTGTGTTTTCATTAATTAACCCTTTCAGTCCTGCCTATCTATGACAACCTTCTCCCTTCATTCCTATGTTTCTTAGCAACAGCTGTTCCTTTCATTCCTGGGTTTCTGGAAAAATTTGCTGAGAAATGTGAGGTGGGAGTTTTGTCATTGACAGAGATTGCAGCAGGTAGAATAGGTATATTAAACCTTTTATCATTAGGTGCAGCAGCGACATGGCAAAGTCTCTGGTGGCATTTGGATGTCCTGCTGTCTGTTTGGTGACACAAAAGTGACAGTATTGGTGATACTTATTCTTTTTTCTTCTAATTGTTTGTTAATAGTCAGTTATGCCATGACACAAACAACAAATAAACAGTACAACAAATGTTTCAAAGGTACAGCATTGTGTCCACTGCTAAATCCAATTCAGAATGATTGCTTACATCTTGAAAATTGTCACTGACATGATGTCTCAAACATATGCAATTGTTTCTTGTGTTCTAGGGCCACACTGTACACTATATAATAATACACCATTGTCTTTTTGTGGATATCACATTTCAGAATAGTCACGACACCCAGCCACTACAGATACCAACGCATTACTGCACTATGTACAAACTGTAGCACACACATGTCTCTGTGAAATGTCACAATGTGTCAGACGTCACTCATGTCGCATGCCTGTGACAAGCTTTGAGACATTCATTGCGATTGTTGCAACATGGATTCACACCGCACTTCTCACACATCATTGTGGTTTTTGACTCTTTATAAGGACTGTCAGCACATTTGCAAGCTGTGCCCTGTGTTATCCTTTTCAGTCCATAAGATAAGTCGTCTGGTAAAATTCAGTATCCCAAAACTGGTCACTGTTCGATTCTTCTCCCTCCATCTTGACCAAGTGTGTAATCTCAACTCTCGGTAAAATATATCAGATTCTCAGTGTCATCGACTCTCCCACATTTTGGTTACTGTTAAGTATTTCTTATCAAAACTCCTATCATATCCCATTACCCAGGCAGGCAGATGGGAAGCCGCCCATTAACAAGGTGTCAGGATCAGTTAGTGTACAGAGCTCTACAACCTCTTGTAGCATTGGCCGGAATAAGGGAAGTCTTATCTCTTAATCGCTCAAGCGATTGGCAGGAATGACAGCATCAGTTTCACCAACTGCTGAGCGGTTTGCCGGAATGAAAGACTTAAGGCGGTTTAAAACCACTGCAGGATTGCAAAGTGAATCTTATGGCGTCCTTAGTGTGTTTACTGGTAAACATTTTATTAAAGGGAAAACGATCAACTAGCACTGGCTTCCTTACCTGAGTGTACACGCGCAAAAGCTCTATTTTCTAAGTTTGCTTAGGACTGAAGAAAACTTACCTAAGATCACAACCTAAGATCGGCTGTGCAGTCATGCCCAGCTGAGCTAACAGGGCCACTAAATGGTAATGGCACACGTTGTGGTCGAACCCACAACTCTTACATTGTCAGCACTGACGACATATACACCAATATGGAACTAAATATGAAATGTCATTGTTTCAGGATGTCACTGTTATTTTTGCCAGAGATGAACACAGGACGAGACATCACAACATGTAGTGTCAGGAGTGTGGTTGTGCAATGTCTTGTCCTACATCAACTCCACTTTCAACATCGTGATCTACTACATCATGGGCTCCCGCTACAGGCAGACTGTCCGACTCTGCTGTGCAGAAAGAGTATCAAGGACACCTCCAGTGACATCTCCTTGCAAGTCAAAATACGATGTCTACAGCAAAATGATTTTACATATCATTTGGACTTGTATGAGTTACCTAACGTTGCCAAGTAAAACGAGTTTACGTACAGTCACTTATTTCAGATTAAATAACATGAAGATTGTTTCACAGCGTTGCCATTAAAAAGAACAAAGATTTCTGTATTCCAGATCCATTTGTTGGTTGTGCTATCTTAAGTATTTTGAAGGGCGGAAAATAAGTAAGATGTGCTCCCACCAGGGGTACGTTACTTATATTCTGACGATATTGAATGACCCATATTATTACAAACTAATTGAATAAACATTGAAGCACCATATAAAGGATTATGTAGAATACTCAGAGGGCAAGTTATCTCACTTAAATCTGACAAATGGCAAATGGATTTTCTTAAGAAATTGCTATTTGAAGCAAGCAAACTTTTATCTCAATTTCAATGAAGTCATTGTACAAATTGTACAAAATGATACATTTAATGTATAAATTGGTCAAAACAAGCCTGGGTACTTTGAGACGTAATCTTGCAATAATTAAATAAGTAGAAAATACAAAATACTGAAAATCAATAAAAACAGGCCAATGCAGCTTGTCATAAGGCAGAAAGGTATGGTATCCAGCGACTAATGTTCCTTTTGCTGGACAAGTCACAATTACATGGCTACAGCCATGGGGCGATGGGAAAAAAGGAAGCCCAAAGACGAGAGTATTATGTCGTCTTTTAGATCGTCCTGGCATTTTTGCTTTAATGTGTGCGTCATAGGAATCATCTGTATTAGAGCCATACTTTTATTCAGTTGGTTAAATCAGTAAAATGACGATAATAGTATAACAATAATAATATAGTAATAATAATATGATAATCATGATATTAATAATATTAATAACAATAATAATAATAACAACAAAAACTGCAATACTGCTACTACTACTACTACTAAATACTATAATATTAACAATATGATAATAATAATAATAATAAAATGATAATAATGATATCTGATAAAAAATAATAATAACAATAATAATAAAATGATGATATAATAATAAAATAAGCAAGAAAAGAAGAAGGAAAAAAAAAAAAGAAGAAGAAGAAGAAGAAGAGAAGAAAAGAAGAGAAGAAGAAGAAGAAGAAGAAGAAGAAGAAGAAGAAGAAGAAGAAAAAGAAGAAGAAGAAGAAGAAAAAGAAGGATAGAAGAAGATAATGATAAAATTGAAGAAGAAAGAAGAAGAAGAAAGAAGAAGGAAAGAAGAAGAGAACGACTAGAATAATGTAAAGAACCAAAATATAAATGAAAAATCTATATCTGAAGGTCAATCATTCATGCAAAGACGAATGTAGACGATTAAAAAACATAAGGCTAACATTCAGAGCAGTCTGTGATTATTCTGTATTCGCATTCAGCAACTGAACGTTCATTTCATTAGCGTCGTTTTTGATTTATACTTGGTATTCAAGGATTGCTCTGATTCATTTTGCCTGTGACAATACATCTCTCTGCCTCCTTTCTCTTGATCTTCTCTGTTTCTCATTGCTAATCTCTCTCTCACTTTTTCTCTATCCCCTGCACTAATATAACGAGAAACAAAGACACATGACAGACTGACAAAGAAACAAAGAAAGAGAGAGAGAGAGAGAGAGAGAAAGCGAGAGAATATGGATAGATAGCTAGCTAGATAGTAGATAGATAGAAGGATAGATAGATAGAAGAGAGAGAGAATGAGAGAGAGAGAAAGAATAGAGTAGATAGGTGAAGAGAGAGAGGAAGAGAGAGGGAGAGAGAGAGAGAGAGAGAGAGAGAGAGGGGAGAGAGAGAGAGGGGGGATGTTTGGACACACACACCAATAAAGCGCATGCACACATGGGTAGACATAAGCATAAACAAATACCTCAAACCAATCAACACCACCCACACACACACACATCAAACACACACATACACACACACACACACACACACACACACACACACAACTGAATATATAACTATGGATGCTGTTGTTGTCGCTCTGCTTGTCAGTATGTTTGTTGGTGTCGTCGTTCTGGGTTTCATCTTTTAGACACCGAAGTGTCAGATGGGTTTTCAGTTACTCCGTAATGAACACACATTTTTCATGGAACGACAGGAGGCAACGTCAGATGTTTCACTATCGCATTAGGTTAGTCCCATATGTGCTCCTTGAACCTGCTACAAAAACCCTATGTGCTAGCAAAGTCTTGAAATGTTTGGAGGATGGATGGAACCTACGAAAAATTAAGCAGACATCATCAGAACTATTAGAGCATTAAGGTGGGCAGCGAACAGAACCTATAGCTCTATCAACAGTGCCACTAGCCTATATAACAATAATGTCTGAACACATTACACATTACACAATGCTTAGGCTTCAGAGTGGAAGAAGAGAATGACAGCATTGGATAGTCAGGATAGCAGATGCTGTCCACATCTACAACATGACAGCGTTGGGCTTCCCGTCTAACACAGACTGCCAGTTTCACTTCCCATGACACCTCCCAATATAAGTGGATACAATTGGTGTAGTTTTAATGAGTGCAGTCTTGTTTCTAGAAAGAGTCAGTTGTTAAGGTTTTCAGTGGCAACTAGTCTACTTGGTTTTGTTTGTTTGTGAGATGATTTCCCAGACATTAAATGGTCCATTTCGTCAAAACACATATTGCCTGATGATAGCACAGTGTAATGTATTGCCTGACATCTTCAGGAAATATGCGTATTGTGTGAGTCTGCATGCCTGTGACACTTGGCTCTGATGGATATCAAAACCAGAACCCAGAAAGAAAATAATATCGCTATATCAACTTTGCCCCCTGCTTGAATCACCCCTAACATCTTGTTTTGAAACACAATCCAGGCTTTCCTGCGGAATTCCTCAGGGTTCTGTGCTAGTGTCTAATCTGTTCATCTTTTATACCTCACTCCTAGCCAATATCATTAACCAGCATGGCATGAAATATATTTTGACGGAGATAATTCACAACTTCAGAATAGCACAATTCCCTGAAAATGTCACTCCCTTCATCTCAGAAGCGTCCAGCTGCTACGCTGATATGCAGAACTGATAGCACAAAATATACTACAATTAAACGGTGATAAAAACCGAAGACATGCTTGTAGGCACGGAACATATTGGCCTCTTTTATAATGAATACCATCCAGCTAGGTGAAACATCATCCCTCCCTCTGACTCTTTGAAGAATCAGTTGTGTCCTTAGACGAACTCTTTCTATGCAGAAGGTTCTAACCCAAACCTGCCAACATGCTGCTATGAGATTCGGCGCACTGGTTACGTTCCAAAATACCTTTTAACAGAGGCTGTATCTAAGCGTGTGACATCTCTTATTTTGTTTTGTCTTGATCATTATCTTCTTTCTGGATTACCAGCCTCTTCTCTTTTCTTCTTTTTTTTGCAGTATAAGCAAACACAGCTGCTAATCTTGTCTTCAGAAAGAAGAAAAAGTTTAAACATATCAGTCCTTTCGTTTGCCCTCTGCACTGGTTGCCTGTTTCATACAGAATTGAATATAAGCTGGATACCTTGTGGTACAATATATCCATCAATCTAATTCGTCTTACCACTGTGACAACAGCAATATTTATATGCCAACTCGCACCTTGCTCTCAGCTTCATTCTTTTTCTTCAGGTTCCCAGATTTAAACTGTCAGTTGATGGCCAGTGTTCTATTGCTGTTTCAGGACTATCTACCTGGAATAGATTTCCACTTCCCTTCCTCTAAACTCATCCTTTCTGCTTTTAAATCCAATGTAAAAACCCCACCCCTTTCCTGACAACGAATTCAACATTTGTTTCCTTCCCCCATTGTGTTAGTCTTTTTTGTATGTTGTGTGTAGTCTGCGTTGCTCACATGCGTATGTCTGGAGCGTGAGTGGCCTTTGATTTGAATTATCAAAATTTGGCGCTACATGTATATTGTAATTAACATTATCTATAAGTTTTTCTATTATTATAGTTATCACTATTATTATAAAATCAACCCCCAAGTCTTATTTCCACAGTTAATTCTAAGGATAAATTCGTCGTTCTCAGAACTTCAATGCTTGTGTAGAAGTGAACACTTCAAATTGGTCAAACATGCTTGGACTCAAGGGCACTGGTAAAAGCAACACAGTGGACTGATGTTGCTGTCATTGTATACCCAACATGAGCTCCCCATCACCATCATCATCACCATAATCCAGCAGAAGGACATGCTCAAGAACACGTGAATGCACCCAGGATCCAAACAGTAACACATGCTGGATTATGTTATCATGTGTCAGAAAGCCAGAACAAAGCCAGAACAAGATTGAGGCAGCCAAGATGTGGTTTCTAAGAAGAATGTTGACGAGTTCCATGGACAGCAAAGAAAACAAACGAGACAGTCTTGATGGAGGCAGACACAAGTAGATCATTCATAAGGAAGATTAGGAAAGGACAGGCAACATTTATAGGCCATTTATGAGGAAGGGGGATTTGGAGCACCTGGTCACAACAGGAAAGCTGGAGGGAAAGAGAGCACCGGGTAGACCCAGGGAAAAAATGCTGGACGGACTTGCAGAGTGGCTAGGGACAAGGGGGTGGGAGAGATGCTAGGGGCAACGAGAGATAGAGACAGATGGAAGTCCATGATCACCAACGCCATGCAGCAGGACACCTGATGATGATGATGTGTCAGAAAGCAAAAGAGATGTAAACACAACATGCTGCATGACAGAAACCGATTGTAGTCTGGTCATGAACTGCTACGCAAGAAGATGTGCTTGGAGTTGTTCAAAAGGGATTCATCACACTTAAGCAATTCCATATGCACTACACACAAATCTATTGGTAATTATATGGCAGACTTCCTGAGCCTGCGCCAAACCCCATGCGCTGGCAAGATCTTGAAATGCTGAAAGAGCGAAAAGAACCTATGAATCCCAAAGCTGACACCGCCACACATTAAGATGGGCAATAAACAGGTCTGTTTGTATAAATTCAGCTGAGATTAATCTCAAGATATTATGATTGCAATTTGAAAAATTGTCACAGGCTCTGTGGCCATTGAACTGATGCAGAAGGTAGAACAGGGGAAAATCCCAAGGATATCTGTATGCTGGATTATTAAAAGAAACTGAACATGATCACTTCATCACATGATCCACATACATACAAATGATGAAACATCTTATGAACAGTTTGATCTCAATCTATTTGAGATGGAAAACTATAATTAAATGAAAGAAGCCAGTCGATCAAAAACAAATAAGCCAGCAGATCCATCTGAAACTGAAAAAAGAACTTATCCAATGCTACAAGCTAGCTAGTTAAATAGACAGAGAAATTGACATACAGAGAAACAAGCATATAGAAAGCGACAAAGAAAGAAATAATGTTTAGTTTCATTTTCAGTTTATCTAGATGGTATTTCCACGCTCGGAATTGAGTCCACATGCACTGATGTCACAGATGCCATGTGATATATAAGATCCTAAAGGATCAAAGCACGAATTATAATCCTGTGCAAAGGTCTTTCGCATAACAAGGGCCCGAAGTCCTACTTAGTGCGCAAGTTGTAATAAACATCGTGAATATGTGACTGAAACAATCAAATATGATAGTGAAAGAGAGATCAAGAGTGAGCAAGAGAGAGAGAAAGAGAGTGAGAGAGAGAGAGAGATTGAGAGTGAGAGAGAGAGAGAGATTGAGAGTGAGAGAGAGAGAGAGATTGAGTGAGAGAGAGAGAGCAAGAGAGAGAGAGCAAGAGAGAGAGACTGAAACAGACAGACAGAGTGAGTGACCGAGAGACAGAGAGAGACAGAGACAGAAAACAAACAAACCAACAGAGAGATAGACAGACAGAGACAGAGAATCAGAGAGACAGACAGTCACAGACAGAGAGAGAGAGACAGAGAGAGACAGAGATGGAGCAACAGATAGACAGAAAGAGTGAAAGAATATGAGGAGGGATGAAAGGATGCAGAAAGATAATAATACTCATTATAGGCACATACGCACACGCAAGCACACACACACATAGACACAGACACACACGCGCGCGCGCGCGCGCACGCGCGCACACACACACATAAGCGTTGGCGCGCGCGCACACACACACACACACACACACACACACACACACACACACACACACGCACGCACACACACCTACGGTACCATAAACATTCTTCATCGGAACACTTGATCCGTTCTTTGATATATCACTCTTTACACCTCCCCCCTATCCACCATCATCAACTCCCACTCTATAAAACACCACTTCTATGCTGATGACACCCAACTTCTAGACAGTGACACACCAGACAATATACAGCGCCTGTTGACTCGCACCACTGAGTGTTACTCGGACATTAAGAAGTGGATGACGTTCAACAAACTTCAGCTTAATGACGACAAGACAGAAGCTATCCTCATTGGCACCCGTCAGAAACTTTCTCAGCTGCCTCCTCTTTCTCTCCCATTGTGTAACACATCAGTCCCAATTTCTGATTCAGCTAAAACCCTTGGTGTCTGCATTGACTCTATCCTCTCCATGAACAACTTTGTTTCTCAAACTGCCAGATCTTGCTACTATCACCTCCATCGTATAAGCTTGATCAGGAAGTATCTCTCTGTGGAAACAACTGCAAAACTCGTTCTCTCCTTCATAATGTCTCGCATTGACTATTGCAATTCACTCCTGTCTGGTCTTCCTGCCTCCGCCATTCACATCCTACAGCGCATTCAAAACAATGCTGCACGCCTTGTACTCAAAAAGAAAAAAGCTGACCACATATCTCCTCTCCTGGCACAACTTCACTGGCTCCCTGTATCAAAGCGCATACAGTACAAACTAGACACCATGTGCTACAAAAGCCTCAATAACGCAGCCCCCCATTACCTGTCAAGCCTACTTGAGATCTATGTTCCCTCACGTACCCTCCGCTCTGCCTCCGATCCTCTGACTTTTCGCTTTCCACGCACCAAGCTCAATACCTATGGTCCACGAGCCTTCTCTGTTTCTGGTCCACTTTCCTGGAACAAACTTCCTCTCTCTGTCCGTCAGCAACCTACTTTTGTCTCCTTCAAGTCCGCTCTCAAAACTCACCTTTTCTCCTCTGCATAAAATCCTGACCTCACTCATCCCCCCTCTGTAGCCTGTCTCCACTCGGAGGGGAATCACATTGTAATATATATTTGTATATAATATGCTCTCTATAATTTTCCATTGCTTTTATTCTTTTTCCCCATTTATAGCCATGTGTAAGTGTGTGTGTGCACACGTGCGTAAGTGTATGTTCAGCGCTTAGATTTGATTTTTATCGAGATTTTGCGCTATATAAATATTGTAATTATTATTATTATTATTATATCCAGTATTCACGTAACTCTCTCTTGTAAAAATTTCCAGTTCTTGCTTCTATAGTCACCGAATGCAGACAAAACCAGTTTGCCTAAGTTACGTGGTAAGAAAAATATGAGTGAATGTAGGTGAGATGAGAAAGAGTTGATGACAGGAAGATGTACTATACTCACCGTATGGTTTGAACAGAGTTCATATAAACACAAACAAGCAAAACACCTACTGGTTTCGATCTTTGGGTCATTTACACTTACGGAGAGAGAAAAAAAAAAAAAAAAATAGGGAAAAAAAAGGAAAAATAAAAGAAATGAAAACAGATATGTCAAGAGTGTTATCCTGCTGTACGTGTTTATGTTTCCTTTTTTCCCTCCTTGTCACCCTGTAGAAAACGCAAAAGGTCAAAATAATAGTGTTTTGTTCGTTTTTGTGTTTGTATAAACTACGTTTATGTCCAAAGTGAGTGCAATATATTTCTCTTCATAGACTTACTTGTTTTGTTTTTATTATCTACCTGTTAGAGATTCTTCAACTATTGGTGGCCAAATTCAAACTGCTCTAAACATTCGCGAGGACTGAACTATTGTCTAAGAACACATCCATTAATATGTACCATTATTATAATTTTATTTTGGTAACTAGTTCTAAATGGCCTCTGTTTATCTCTACAAATGGTAGAGCCCCAGATACTAGGAACACTGAATGGCTGGATATTTTCAAGCTCAACAAGACAAGTGGATTATTAGTGGTGACTTAAACGCACATGTCTTGCTTCAGAAAATGAACTGCACTGATATAACCAGGAACAGATTGATCAGTAATATTGTGAACTCCAGCTTCATAATGGACACGTTACCCGTATCCCTGATGTGCCAACCCACTGATCCACAGCTATAGAAATAACTCTGTTGTCAGCATCACCAGCATCAAACGCCACTGGAAAAACAGAGGATGATTTATTGGAATCAGATCGCACGCCCACAACTCTCACCCTGAACCATAATACTAAACAATAATGTATGCCACAAGATAGTATATCAAACTTTAATTATAAAGAAGCAGACTAGACCACTTTTAATACAATTCATCAAAAGACGTAAACAGATCTGTCTGATACAAACAACATGGACGACATGTACATGTTTTGTACCTCCTTCTAAAATGCTGTCAACATTTCAATCCCAAAACTAAAGCCGAAAGAAAAAAGAATAAAATGGAAAAAAAACACCAACCAACCAACCAACCAACCAACCAACCAACCAACCAACCAACCAACAAACAAACAAGCAAACAAAGAAACAAACAAACAAACCAGAAAATATCTTGGTAATGTCTAGTAGAATAAGGATTGTGAAAAAAAAGTAAATCAAAAAAGGAAAATATAAGACATTATAGCCAGCAGGGCATCTGAAAATCACATAGCGATAAATAGTGTCAACAAAACTTTGATAGAATCATCGAAGGAGCCGAAGAAAAATATTTAATATCTTTTTGTAAATTTAAAATAAATAACCATTAAGACTTCAACAGATTTGGGAAAAAATCAGAGTTACCAGAAAGGGATTTAACCGACACCATTTACAATAAAGCTAGACGATAATCCTTTGCTGAGTTCGCTGGAGATTACTGAACCTTTTGCAGGCATGTTTGGTAAAGTTTGTCATAAAGAAAGACCTCCTGTTTCCAGTAAGAATTATAGGCAGCGAGAAAATATAAAAGACGTATATAATGATCCTGTCCCAGATAATGCTAAAACATGAATGCATCAATTGGATTTAAAAAAAAAGTCATTAAGGCAGTTCCAAATGAAAAGACATCATAGAACTGGATGCCATTTCAAACCAGGTGCTGAGAACTAACCGGACATTTTTGTAATTTCTCCATAGCATATCTGTAAAACAAACAATAGTGGTTCCTGTAATGAAACTGATAAATGTAAACCGATCTGAACAACTAAAGGTCAATTGCAATAACTGATGTACGGGAAATATTATATTGAACAGACTGTTTGTTACACTGCTGTGAAAAGAATAACATAATATCTGTGAATCAGACCGAAATTCGAAAAGTCAGTCAGCAGTGGAACTCTTACATCAAAATTAAAGACAAACATAAAGGAACAATGTGCAAGACGTTAATGTGTACTGGCCATCTTTTTGATGTAAGTAAAGCATGTGACCTCGTGTGGTACCCCCAATTATTACTGACGTAAAAAAGCAACGGGCTGACATATTTATTTTATGAATATGTGAAGCGTTTATTGGAAAATCGAGTGTCTACAACAAAACAAATTCTTCAAAAGGCTATTCCACAAGGAATACATTACAGATTCCCTTCTCTTCATAATATTAGCGAATGACTTTCTGCGTAAACTATCTGAACATGTAACTTTGGTTCAAAATGCTGATGATATATGTACGTGGATGCAGGTAAATATTCAAGAAGAAAACTCGTTTGCACAGTACGAATTATACACGTGAAATTTATCACTTAGAACGTGACAAAATAGCACAGGATATGGACCAGAATGGGGCACATATATCCACAGAGAAATCAAAAATGGTTTCATTTAACAGTGGACCTAACCAGAATATTCTTCAGTATAACCAGTTTTTTTCGGTGTTTTCCTTGCAGCAAAATTATTTGGAATCATCATCTCGAATATTTACAAATGAAAACCCAAAAGTACCTGAAATTCTTGAACGTTGTTTGCCAGCAACCACATGGACAAATTCCGTCAAAACTCATACACACCTGCAAATCGCTCATTAGATCTTAACTAACATATGCCAAAGAAATCTTCTTTTGCACATAGAAACATTTATTACAAAAACTGCAAAGCATAGAATGGAAAGGGTGGAAACTTCGGCTTGGTCTTCCAATGCATGCTTCCAGTTTTTGTATATACAGTGAAATAGATATATTGCCATTCTATGAACTAAGAAAAGTCGCCTCTGCTAAATTTCGCGAGACACCACCGTTGAAAATACTTTAAAACCTGAAGATAGATTACGATCAGAAATTCACTTCACTGAATAAGCGAAATCGATATTTTTACAGATCACACTTGTTACATACAGGTATGATGTCTTGAATGGATCTGAATTGATCTTGAAGCAGATCCCATGTCCATAAGACTTGTGAAGACCTGAGAACAGAATTTGACAAACACCACAGAGATTTCAAAAAGGAACATAATATAAACTTTAAACTTTCACACTGATGTATCATACGTTGAGAAAAAGCAGGTCCTGCGTTTGAATACCTGATCTTAAAGTATAGAAATCCTTTCATAAGGACTCATTATAGCAGTATTTATGACTGAACTATTTGCAGTGTTAATGACGTTGAATTACGTTGTAAGTTTTCCAAAGACTTTATTACAAAAGTAATTTTTTTCGCTGTTTCAAAATCAAACTTGTACTTCATTCTCATGAATTATTATAACCGCAAATACGACTTGAGATGAGAATAGAAAATAGCCACTTTATTTGTATCTCATTCTTATGAGGCACAATTATTACATTTTCTTTGATACTTTTTGTTTTGTGTGTTTCACCATAATGATCTGGTTGACAGAGCTGCTAATAGAACCAAACAGCAAATGCTTTGTCTTACCTTGAATGAATATCATAACGTAATCCACACCCGTGTTTGAGAGCAGTTCCAAGATAATCAGAAAAAAGTGCAATTCTCATAATGAAATGAATTTTGACATCAGCACAAGGGATAAACTGTGCAATGTCAGTGGATTTATACAATCCTTTATGTACATGTGGAAAATTAATACATTTAAAACAAAGTACACCAGTAACGCTGTGTGTCTTTATAGATAGAATAACAACTAGCCATCGTCTGTCTTGTATTAACTAAAACTACACATTCCTTTCTTACTAAGAACACAGTTTCCAACACATTTGAATAATCATCAATACAGATACGAATTTTTGTCAACTTGTCAAAATGTCCAATAGTTAAGAATTGATATTTCTATATCATTTACATTCGTTGTACAGTTAGCCAGTGTATTGCTCAAATACTTCTTTATGGTAATTTACTGCATTTGTTAGCTTTCCCTCCTCTCTTAAAATCGCCTTTTCCGTCCTTCTTTTTCAACTCTGACTCTGTATAAGCATCTCCATTTGCTCTTCCTCCATCTACACACCTGATCCAAATCCCACACCCTTTTTTCTTTGTCTAAGATCTTTTAAATGAACAGACATTAAACCAGTGGCGCACGCACGCGCGCGCGCGCGCGCACACACACACACTTACACACACACACACACACACACACACACACACACACACACACGCACACATACACACACACCACGCGCGTGCGCCCGCACTCACACACGCAACCATACACACACACACACACACACACACACACACACACACACACACGCACTCACACACGCAACCATACACACACACACACGCACACACACACACACACACACACACACACACACACACACACACACGCGCGCGCTCACACACACACACACACACACACACACACACACACACACACACACACACACACACACACACACACATGTGCACGCTCGCTCAAGAGAAAGACAAAGATATATATATATATACATATCTAACAATCTATCTATCTATCTATATACATGTATACACACACACACACACACACACACACACACACACACACACACACACACACACATATATATATATATATATATATATATATATATATATAGATTGTTAGGTATCTAAAGAGAGAGAGAGAGAGAGCAGACAGACAGACAAACAGACAGACAGAGGACAGAGACAGACAGAGACAAACAAAGAGAGAGAAAATGAAAATGAGAGAGATGATTTATCAATATGGTCATTGATCAATGTCAATTATAAATAAAAAAGAATAATTTCTAATGAAGAGCAAAATCATCGATTACAATGACTAATGAGGTAAGCATACACACACACACACTCGCACACACATACACATACACATACACACACACGCGCGCATGCGCACATGTCTACCAGAAGGAAAACAGTAACACGTTAAATAGTCTATAACTCCAGCCAGTTATCAGTTCACAACACTGGGCATTGAAAAGAAGAACAAGCAAATGGAACAAGAATCAAACCAAAACAGCGAGTCTAAATAATTATGATGCGCTTTGTGGACAGCCTAGAGTATAAACACAATCCAACTGCTGTGTGGATAGCCTGAAATACAAATAAGGCCGAACTGCTTTGTGGATAGTGTAGAGTATAGATTGTCTGATCTACTTTGTGTTTAGCTTAAAATATAAATAGATTTTTAACTCCTTTGTGGATGCCTTAGAACATGAATTGTCTGATCTATTTTGTTGGTAGCTTAGAATACAATTATATTTTATCTCCGGGGGCAAGAAAACCATACCCCACCCCTCCACTGAACGGCCAACCCCTTTGAGAGGGCACGTCTCCATGCCATACGTCAGCGGCGTCACTGAGGCTCTCAGCAGGAAGATCAGGAAGTTGGGAGTCAGTGTCCACACCAACACCATCAGAAGCCAGTTAGTCCACCCCAAAGACAAAACAGACAAATTGGACACATCAGGGGTGATATACAAGATAGACTGCCAGGACTGTGACCATAGTTATATTGGCGAAACTGAGCGCAACTTGCACAAAAGATTAAAAGAACACAAACGTGAGTCCTCTCCAGTGGGAGAACATCTGACCCACACCCAACAGCACTTTGAAAAGGACAATGTGCAAGTTCTCGACAAAGAAGCAAGATGGTTCCAGAGGGGAGTAAAGGAGGCAGTTTACATCGCCGCAAGGAACCCCACCCTCAACCGTGACCGGGGCCGACACAACCTGCCATCGGTGTACTCCTCACTTATTCAGTCGCACTGTCGTGAGTTCGCTCACCGCCGTGCGCACTGAAGCTAGTTCTCAACCCAGCAGTTGCGCTGAAGAAGTCGGCTGGATCGCCGATGAAAGCTACGCAGTAAGTAGCCTTTTTTGTAACTGAGAGCCAGGTTCAACCAGGTAGCCATTATATTTTATCTCCATTGTGGATAGCCTAGAGCGTGAATAGATACGACTGGCTTTGTGGATAGCCAGCTGTACAAACAGATCTGAAATGTTTTGAAGATAGCCTACTGGGAATATTAATTTCAATTCCAAAGCGAATGTTAACTTTCATGTCTCATAGTAACCCCCAAGAAGGAAATTCATACATAAATCTGTTGAACTGTCACATTCTAATTGCACTATTTGGGTGGGTTTTTTGTATGCCTGCCTTGCCTCGACACGTGTTTCAATGCTTGTGCATATTATGTTGGGTCAGAGATTGTCCTCTGCTTCTGATAAATATGTAACCCAGTACTACCTGCCACACATAGGGAGTGACCCCAACAACAAAAAATCGACTTGAAGAGAGATTGGCTCTGCCAGGTTTGATATACCCAAGACATGCTTCACGAAAGAGAAAAAAATACAAATACCACACCCAACTAGTCACAACCCTTGTTTAACAACAACCACACCATATGTCAACGTGTTCTGGGGCGACGCAACAAGTGTTCTACTGAGGGAAAAACCAAAGACCATCTGTGGAAGAAACATAATCTCTTTCACCACCTGGAATGTAAGAACACTCAGTCAGGTTTGAAAATGAAAGAACTGATCCGTGAGATGGACAGATATTCATGGCATATTCACAGCGTCTGCAAAGTTAGATGGAAGAACAAAACATTAGTAATGACAGAAGAAGGGCATGTCCTGTACCATCGTGGAGATGAAGACAAACAGGCACATGGAGTGGTATCAGCTAGAAAATCATGGATGCTGTACTGGGATAAAATGTTATCGTGTTTCTAACAGGATCGTGACGATTTGCCTGCAATCTAAACCATTCAGTGTCTCAACGACACAAATGTATGTTCTCTTCTCAGACTATAACGATGACCAGATTGAAGAGTTTTCTACCCAGCTTTAGCTGGTGATCAAGGAAGCTGACAAGAAAGACATCCTCGTTGTCTAGGGTGTCGGAAAGTCAAGATTGTTATTGATACCCAAGAAGGCTGGGGAACTATCTGTGACCCCTGCTGTTACAAGAGTACCAATTATACAGGACTACAACAGCTAAATTTCGCCACTGATAATGATTTCGTTTTTACTAATACTGTTGGTGAACATAAACCTTCCCTACAGTGGACATAGCACTGTCCAAAAGGTCAACATCACAGCCAGATAGACTGTATTCATGCAAAGGACCAGCATATGTCTGGCATTAAAAGAGCTAAAACAAGGTCGTTTCCAGGAGTTTGGCCATGACCATGAAACTGTCATGTCGATTTTTATTTAAAGTACAGTTGAAGAACAACAAAAGAATGAAAAACACACATCTTATATTCAGTATTGACAAACCGAAAGATGCTGACTTGACTAAACAATTCCAAGCAGTCATAGAAGGAAAATTCGCCCCACTACATCTGCTTGAAGAAGACCCATTAGTCCTCGCAAACACTTTCACCAAATGATGACTGACACAGGAACAGAAGTCTAAGGGATAAGGCAATAGAAATCGAAGCCCATGGATCAAAAGTAATATCTTGGAGATGAATGACACTAGGAGCATAAAAGTACAAAAGAAAAGGAAGAAAGGAAAGTAAAAACACAAAGCGATGAACAAGACGATTTGTCCAGAAATAAGGATCGCAAGGGACAGTTGCAATGAATAACATTGTGAAGACATTGAAAAGAATGTTGACCACAACCAAGAAAGTTTTTAAGATTGTAAAAGACTTGACCAGACAAAAGAAAAGTAAACTCTGGAACACAGGTGCATGGCCCACGTCACGGACCCAGCAGTAATCATCAACTTTCAAAAGAAAGAAAATGTTCAACACTGCCATAATTGCCTCACTGTTAGCTTGGTCAACCATGACAGCAAAGTAATGATCAAAAACATTCTGAACAGATTAAAGCTACACTTACTGGAAAAAAAACAGTCCGGATTCCACAAGGGCAGAAGCACCATCAATCAGATCTTTAACGTGCGTACCTTTTCCGAAAAATACTTCAAACATGAAAGGGAGTTCTACCACATTTTCCTAGACTTCAAGAAGGCGTTTGACAAAGTCTGGCAGGACGCACTATGAACCACACTCAAGCAATATCACATCAGGCCAAGGCTCATCAACATCATCCAGCAATTACGGTCCAAAGCAAACAGTGTAGTACACACATAAATTCCATCAGAGCTACCTTCTGTATCCAGACAATAAAGCTTTTAAAAATCCATTCCAACCTAAAACAGATTCTCCCATTTGCCGCTGAGAACCGAAGGAAAGAGACAGTGTTATGTAAGGTACATACATGGGTCACACATGCTGCAGTCATACCTACTTAAAAAAGAAAGAGCACCATGATGTATATCATGTACTGAGGTACAGAGCATCAGACACATTCTTATTCAATGATCGAACTTGATGTGGGACATACACACTGTATGGTGCACTCGTTAAATTATAGAACCACCTCAGAGATGTTTCTTCAGATGTCATTTTCAAGTTTTTATAAGAGATCAAAGGATTTCGTTTCTTATGATTTCATGCATGAGAAACTTTCACATGCATTCTAAATTTGAAAAGATAATAGTGAACATGTTTTGTTTAACTATTGTCTTTTCTACTTAAACTTAGGTGTCGTTTTTAACGTCATGTTAGCTCATATGACTGAATCTATGACATATTATGGACAGTTTTGATGAAAACGTGCATCTGTTTTTACAGAATCTCTCGATACAAAATTTCTACAATTCTCTTGTATGCTGCCAATTTTGGGGAGTCTGCATGATCTCCTGACCGCGATAGCAAGAATTAAGTTCACTAGTCTAACTCCGAGTACGTTCAAGAACGAGGTGGTAGAGACCAGGTTTTTCTCAGTGTCAGCATTATGGAGGTAGCATTCATTTCTTCTTCCTCACTGCTTTACCTTTCCCAACTTTGAAAGGGTTGGATAGCCATAAATAATCGGTTGGACTGGTGGCTGTATGCGCAGTTTTTTCTTGGATCAGTATAGAACCTGCGGTAGCAAGTTGAATGATAGACAAAACGCTTAGTGTAAAAATGGCCTGGATACCTCTAGGACACATAGTTTTGTTTGTTTCATGACTTGAAACTAGTCTTTAAAAATGCAAACCAACCCAACCAAAAACATGGTCGCTCGGTGAATCACAAATTTCATATTTCTTTGAGGTAGGGGAGAATCAGAATCTCGATCATAGTTCTGTAATTTGTTTAAATATTTCCTATAAATTGTGTTAAGTAAAATCTAAAGTAGTTCAATGCTTTCAAGCAGTATAGAATTAAGTATCCAATAGAAACACCAACGCGACATTAAGTACACTTTTTCAGAGCACCAAGCAGCCAACCTTTTGAAACACCACCATGAATGGTTCAGACTGTATAGTTCTACAGGCCCAAGAGTTCATCCCATGGAACAATTCAGACATCATCAGCTCCCATGTGGAAGATATGGTGAGGAAACTGACAAGTATGTTGATGTTGCCCATCTTGTTTCTGATCAGCGTGCCTGCCAATGTCATTAACATGGTGGTGTTCTACAAACACAGGTTGAAGGAACGCATCAACGTGTGTCTGTTTGCTCTGTCGCTGGCTGATGGACTGTATGTTGCCGTCAACATGCTGACCAAAGCAGAACATCTTGTCCTTCACTTTACCACTGAGGAAATGTCAGTTTAGATATTGACTTTTGGTCCATCTATCCGTCTGCACTTCTATTTTGTCTGTGTCTGTCTGTCTGTCTTTCTCTGTCTCTTCTCTCTGTCTGTCTGTCTGTCATTCTGTCTGTCGTTTTGCCTGTCTGTCTATCTGTCTGTCTGTCTCTGTCTCTCTCTCTCTCTCGCTCTCTCTCTCTCTCTTTCTCTCTTTAACAGGCGATCAATACTTCCAGTGAACATGACGATTATCAATTATTATTGATCAATATCAATTGCCGTAGCAACATATAAATGGTACGGACATTTCTTTTGTTTTTAATTATGTCAGCATTACATTGCCACCACTAAATACCAGATGGAGAACGCAACAAACCCAGGGATCAGACCAATGAGACTTTTTTGAAGAACACATAACAAGAGAACTTACAGAAAATGGTATCGGACAACTGAAAACAGGAAAATGTCCAGAAGCATACAGGATTTTATGGGAAGTGTTGAAATATCATCATCATCATCATCATCATCAGGTGCCCCGCTGCATGGCGTTGGCGACCATGGACTTCCATCCATCTCTATCTCTTGTTGCCCCTAGCATCTCCCCCACCCATCTGGAATTCAGTGTTGAAATAAGCCAGTAAAATTGACATTTTCTTGTTGAATCTTTTGAGAAATATTGATGACGACATTTTCCTGAAAGAATGTAGGAATTCTCTTACTGTTCCTATGTACCCAAAGAAAGAAAGAAAGCAAGAACGAAATACATAGACGAACAAACAAACAAACAAACAAAACAACCAAATAAATAAACAAACAAACAACAAACAAACAAACAAACAAACAAGACCAATAATTTTTTTCTGATAACTTCCGTGCAGCAGCTGTAAATTTGAGGGCCATCTCAGTTCTGATTTCAAATAAAACTGGCACTCGGATGTGGAAAGCAATGCAAAAATACACTCGTTTCTATTCCTTAAAAGACATATTTCAACCTGAAAAGTATCATGTGAGCAATACGAATATACTCCTGAAGATACACTTGAAAGTTAAGGTCCAGGGTTTGTGGGTTTAAAAGTACTACTAAAAATGTATCCTGCCTTTTATACAAAGATAGGAGGAAAGACGAATTGCATTTTCTTAATGCGTTGCTTACGCTAATATTTGTTCCAAATATAATACATAATTTTGAACATAATATTTTCTTTATTGAAAACAACTGATTACATCATTATTGTTCCCCTGGAAGAATTTGACTTTGAAATTTTGAAATGTTGAATATTCAAGTTTGATCAACAGGTATATTAAAAAAGATCATTGTCTTATTTGACCACATTTTCAAAATGTTCCTTATATATGGTCAACTGTGATTCAAATATCTTAGCAGAATCACTGTACTTTTCCAAATTCACATAGTTTCATGTAAGTTACCTCTAAGTGGACATATTCAATCTTTAAATTTACATAGGTTCCTTTCTATTGAAATATTTTTGTTACACAATCGAAATGAAATGATAGTCCATCTCACTGCTGTCAGCTGTCATCACTCTGTCTGGTAGATATGGCCCTGTGGTGGAATGGTTCACAAATAATTACCTGTTGGGGTTTTATGGCTTAACCTGGGTCTCTCAGTGTCTGTCAGCCATTGTGGCAAGTGAACGATGTTTCTGCATCCTGCGACCACTCAAAGCTCAGACAGTACTTCATGCTTCCACAACGACTGTAATAATAGTCGCAGTGTTTGTAGTGGTGTTAGGATTGCGGTTTCTTGTAAATACCCGTTATTATGTCGTCTGTGCTTATGATCCAGCTAGTGACAAGATAATTAGAACAATCTCTGGAGGACCATTTTACTATGACAACCAGCAGCTGGTGGATTTTCTGGACATTTTCGTGTTTGGCTTGGGGATTCCATGGGTGATGATTGCTGTGGTGATAACGACGACAGTGATCACAGTGATCAAATTACGTCAGGCTGCAGAATGGCGGGCAGGTATATCCTCCAGCAGGGGCACTGTGTCTGCACAAGACATTGCTTTGACCCGGATGTTGGTTGGGAACTCCGTTTTCTTTGTGGTGTGTGTTTTCCCTGTGGGTCTATTCAGGTGAGCATTTTTCATATTGGCGTTTTTGTTTTATTTTAAGTGAAAGCACCATAACTAGCCAGTTACATTTCCAGTTTCTCAAGATGGCGTCTTCATGCCCAGAATGAATTCATATGCACTGACTTCACAAATGCTATGTAAAGCGTCAGATCCTAAATTATCACGGCATAAGGCATAATCCTGTTTACAAGTCCATCACGATGGAAAGTTCTCGAGGTCGTATTTATTGTAGTGTGTGTGTGTGTGTGTGTGTGTGTGTGTGTGTGTGGTGTGGTGCGTGCGTGCGTGTGTGTGTGTGTGTGTGTGTGTGTGTGTGTGTGTGTGTGTGTATGTGTGTGCGTGTCTATAAAACTGTGTATGTGAGACGCAGTATTTGTGCCAATATAGTTATATATCACATTGTTTGGGTAACACTGTACAGTCCTAAACAACATTTTGGTGCTGGAAGCCTTTCTAACTCAATCAGCTGCCATCTCTTCTATTGTATGCTGGTGTAGCTGAATATGGAATCACCTGAGCTCCCTGACACTGAAGTCTGGATTTTATCTGGATTTGTTCAAGAGGGATTCATAGCACTTGGACAGTCCCTTACGTACTCCTCCCAAGTCTCTCAGCAGCTATCTGGAAGACTCCTTGAGCCTTCACAAAATCCTATGGCAAGGTTTTGAAATGGGAGGGGACTAGGATCCACGAAACACTGATACCACCAGAATGATTAGAGCATTAAGATGCACAACAAACAAGCCAACTTAAATATTATGGGGTGAGACTGAACTCAGGACATTAGACACATAATCCACGGTTTTATTGAAAAAGCCAGCCAACCCTTTTATAAGAAATAGAAGAAGAAGAAACAAAGCAACTGTGGTCCATTTAAGAATCAAACCTACTGCTCATGTGTTTTCAGCAGGACAGTTTAAAACCAGGATATGATTGCACAGTGAATCGTACGGCGCTCTAAGTCTGCTTATCAATAAACATGTTCTGAAAAGGAAAGAAAATCGGCTAGTTGTTAGAAACTCTGGGGAGAGCCAGACAGCAAAAGGTCCTAGAGGAGAAGCTCCTGTCAAGCGAATGTCTTGGCTCTTGACTCCTGACATTCTATGGGGGTCAGGTCATATCCAGCCACCTTTTGTATTTTTTATATATATAAAAATGTTCTCGATCTGGAATAGAACCCTGCCCTGCACATCGTAGTTGGTCAGTTTCACAAGGCAAAGTCACCCTTGTGACAGGTGTCTTAACCACTTGGCTATTAGCCACCAGCAACATATAGGGGAATCGTAAGCCTTATGAAGTTCACTCTAGGTCATCCTGTTCCAGATTAGCTGGACCTCTTTTCCGCTGTTTCTGCCATTGCCTTTGAGTCTCTAGTCCTCAGTCTCCCTGAAATTGAGAGCTGCTTCATGAGATCATAGGCTGACGTATCTATCAACCCCTTTGCACCAACCTCTATGGCGAGGACGTTTGCTTGAAAAGCCAGATGCCCTCAGGTTGCTGGCTAAGCTGGTGTACTTTTCAGTCTTGTAGATATGGGCTTCCTCCATTTTTTTAAAAAGGGAAAAAGATTGACTAACATAGGCTTGCTTACCTTCTGAGTGTACACACACAAAGCTCTTATTTTCTAAATTTGCTTAGGACCAAAGCAGACTTGCCAAAGCTCACAATCTAAGATCAGCTGTGCAATCATGCCCAGCCGAACTGACAGGGCCACTAAATGGAAATGGCCCACTTGGTGGTCGAACCCACGACCTCCGCATTTTCAGGATGTGAAGCTATCTTCACTAAAGTGGAACTGAATATGAAATGTCATTGTTTCAGGATGTCACTGTTATTTTTGCCAGAGATGCGCGCAGGACGACGACATCACAATATGTTGGTGTCAGGAGTGTGGCTGTGCAATGTCTTGTCCTACATCAACTCCACTTTCAACATCGTGGTCTACTACACCATGGGCTCCCGCTACAGGCACACTGTTCACACTCTGCTGTGCAGAAAGAGTATCAAGGACACTGCTAGTAACATATCCATTATTAGTGAAAACACGATGTCTACAACGAAATGAAGTTATAGATAATTTGTATTTGTGTGAATTACCTAACTCTGCCAAGAAGAACGAGTTTAAACTATTGTGACTGGCCCTGCCTCTGCCTGAACTTCCTGCCAGCCTGAGCCTGCCTCCAATAAATTTCCAGTAGTTGTAATAAAAACTCTCTAGCATGCCTGAATGAAGCCCAATGTCACCAAATGTGTGTACTTAATAATAAAAAAAAGGATGCTGAGTTTAGCTGTGCTATTTATAAAGCTATTACTTAAATAGTTTTTAGCCGCCATCCAGTTCTGTACCATATATCACAAAACGACTTTTAGCGCGGCCAGCAGTAGGTGAAGCTCGGCGTTCACGACTATATTCGCGTCCGGTCACGGATGTGTTAAGTACAGTGACTTATTTCAGATGGATTAATATGAAGACTGTTTTGCGACAAAAAATAACAGAGATTTCCTGTTTTCAAAGTACCTTAGTTGGTTCTGCTGCTTTAAATATATTGAGGGGCAGAAAATAACATATGATGTGCTCCCACCAAGGGTACATTACATGTCATCTGACAACATTTAATTATTACTTTTAGTAAAACTGATGAAAATAAACTTTGAAACGACATAATTATGTTTCTCGTAGAATACTTAGAAGGCAAGTCATACCAGTTTGAAACTGACAAAAGGTGGATGGCTGTTGTTGTTTTTTTTTGGGGGGATACCGCTGTTTGAAGCAAGTAAAGATTTATCTCAGTTCTAGTCATTGTATAAGATGGTACATGTAACTTGTAAGTTGGCCAGAACAAGCCTGTCTGTCTGTCTGTCTGTCTGTCTGTCTTTTCACTCTCAAGCACAACGACTAAAAACACAGACACAATGACCAAAAAAAAAAAAAAAAAGAGAGAAGAAAAAAAAAAGAGAGAGGTTTGCACACGCATCAATGAAATGCATATACACATGCATAGATATATGCATAAAGATGAACACTACAATACTCATTAATTCACACACACACACACACAAACACACACACACCACACACACAAACACACACACACACACACACACACACACACACACACACACACACACACACACACACAAATATGCACACATACACACACATGCAATTCGTTGCAATTTCCAATTTCCTATGAGATGTTGAAAAATTACCAGAAAATTTTTTAATCTTGCTATGCAATATGTTTAAAAAATGTTGGAACAGCAGCAAACTGCCTAACTATTGGAAACAATCAATAGTGGTTCCTGTACTAAAACCAGATAAATGTAACACTGACTTAGAAAACTATAGGCCAATTGCAATAACATCGCACGTATGTGATTAATTAATTTTAAAGAGATTGATGCACTACTGTGAAAAGAATAAAATATTACCAGTAAATCAGGCAGGATTTAGAAAAAGCAGGTCACCAGTGGAAATCCCAACAAAGCTAACCACTAATATCAAACAACAATTTTGCCAGACGCCAATGTGTTTTAGCTACATTTTTTATATCACTAAAGCACACGACCAAGTATGGCACTCCCGATTATTACTCAAAATTGAAAAGTATTGGGCTGACAGGTCACATTTTTGATTATGTCAAATGCTTCTTAGAAAACCGAGTATTTCAAATGAGGATTGATAATGTGTATTCCACAAAACGACTTCTTCAAATGGGTATCCCTCAGGGATCCATTATTGCCCCCTTCATTTCATAATATTATTGCATGATTTCCCCAGTAAAATTTCTAAACATGTAGTTTTAGCTCAATATGCTGACGATTTATGCATATGGTGCAGGTAAATATGAAAATCAAAAACTCCTTTGCGCTGTCTTAATTATACGCGTAAATGGTAAACAATTAGAGCTTGATAAAATAGCACGACATATGGTAGAAAAAGGACTGCATCTATCAAAGGAAAACACAAAAAGAGCTAACCAAGCAAATATTCCCACGTTCAAACCGGGAGATACTCTTCTTCGTGTAACAAGTCGATTAAATTCTTAGTTTTCCTTACAGCGAAATGATCTTGGAACCAGCATATTGAATGCTTATTAACAAAAGCTCAAAAAAGCTTAAATTTCTTGAAAATAGTTGGCAAACATACACGGGGACAAGATACATCAACACGTGTTCATCTTTGTAAATCGCTTATTAAATCTAAATAAACCTATGCCCAAGAAATCTTCTTTAGTGCACCGAAACACTTACTAACAAAACGGCAGAGCTTAGATTGTAAAGGTTTCAAACTTGCGCTGGGTCTTCCAATGCATGCCTCTTGTCTTCGCACATACAATGCAATCAAATTGTTGCCGCTTGATGAACAAAGGAAAGTCGCTTCTACTAAATTTCTATGAAGAAACACCACCATAGAAAACAGCATCGAAACAGAGACAAAAGTAAGATCAGACACCGACTTTCCAAAAAGAGCTAATCAATATCCTCACTGGTCACACTTGCAACATATCCAGTTGATGTTATGAAAGGCTCTGGAATTGATCTAGAAGCAGATCCTGTAAATTTAAGACTCTTTTCACCAGTACCCAGTTGGGAACTTCAAAGAGCACAATGTGACATTCATCACACTGACTTAAAAAAAAGAAGATAATATCAACTTATTGGCAAGTCAAATTAAATGTCAAATAGAAGATTTTTATTCCGATCACTTGAAAGTTTACACTGATGGATCAATAATTGAAAGACAAACAGGCTCAGCGTTTTTAATATCTGCTCTCAAAATTGAGAAACCTTTCTATGTAGGACTTAACAAATCTGTCTTTAACGCTGAACTCTTTGCAATCTTAATGGCTTTGAATTATATGATAAAACTTCCTAGGACATTTCCCCAGATACTTTTTTGCATTGATTCAGATCTGTACTTCAAGCTCATGAATTATCAAAATTTCAAACAAGATCTGGGAACGATGATCTCACCAGACAGCGGATGCACATCAGAAACAGCCAGCAGAATCGGCCAATCCAAAACAGCATTCAAGTAGATGAAAAGCATTCTTACCAACAAATGCCTGTCAATTAACATCAGGAAGAGAGTTTTGAATGTTATATAGAACTGATAATGTTATATGGTTGTGAGGCATGGGCAGTCAACAAGAAAAGCCAGAACAAGACTGAGACAGCAGAGATGTGGTTTCTAAGAAAAGTGTTGAGAGTTCTATGGACAGCAGAGAAAACAAACGAGGCATTCTTCATGGAGGCAGACACACGTTGATCATTCATAAGGAAGATTAGGAAAAGACAGGCAACATTTCTAGGCCATTTTATGAGGAAAGGGGAATTAGAGTACCTGGTCACAACAGGAAAGCTAGAGGGAAAGAGAGCACCAGGTAGACCCAGGGAAAAATATTGGACGGACTTGTAGGGTGGCTGAGGACAGAGAGGGTGGAAGATGTGCTTACAGCAGCCAGGGATAGATACATATGGAGGGCCATGATCGCCAACGCCATGCGGCATGGCGCTTGATAATGATGATTGTGTCATGACATGGTTGACTATCAATTAACAATAAGAAAAAAATAATAAGTGTCATCAGTGTTGTCACGTGTATGTCACCAAATGAACAACAGGACATCCAAACACCATCAGAGACTTTGCCATGTCACTGCTGCATCTAGTGATATAGGATTTGGTATATCTATTTTACACTGTCAATGACAAAACATCTTTCTCACATTTCTTAGCAAATTTCTCCAGAAACTCAGGAATGAAAGGATCTGCTGTTCCTAAGAAAGATAGGGATGAAGGGAGAAGGTTGTCATAGATGAGCAGGACTGACAGGGTTAAACAAAACTGGCACTCAGATATGGAAAGTAATGCAAAATACACTTTTTTCTATTCCTTAAAAGATTTATTTCAACCT
>JAPXFY010000032.1:9621636-9626636 GCA_030674185.1 Monoplex corrugatus | reverse complement strand
TTCTTGTGAGACTGGGGTAAAAGTAGTAAGAGGTGTGCCAGAGAAGGAAGGGTCAGGTGGGCATGGTTGACAGGGTGTCCTGTCAAGCCTGTCACGAAGAGTTTGTATTTTGGTGGTGAAATAGTTGGAGAATACAGATGGGAGTTCTTCATTTGTATGCTTTGTTGGGAGAGGTAAATCTTTTCGTGTGCCAAGGAGATGATTCATGGTTGTAAAGAGTTCTTTTGAAGAAGAGGCATTCAGGATTTTGGTTTGGAAATAGCTTGTTTTTGCTGATGCAATGAGGGTGGATACTTTTGTTTTAACACGAACATTTTGAACAGTTTTGTCATCAAAACCAACATGCAATTTTTCCTTTTATGGTCGCTCATGTAGTGCTGCCATTTTGAATATTGTGAAGGGCAGATAATAACATGATATGCTTTCATAAAAGAAACATCGACTGTCTTTCAAAGATTCTGATTTATGGGTATTGTTACAAAGTAGAGAAAATAAGTTTTGAAACAGCGTCAGAGGGTTTGCTTAAGAATACTTACAAAAGCCATCTTTCAGTCTTCAGCCCCAGCAAGGGAAAGAAGAGGAAAATAAAAGAAGAGATGGGAAGACAAATCCAAGAATGGAGAGGCCTGAAATTCAACAGTTCCAAGAGGGTGGTTGAGGATGATGACAGATGGAGGAAACACGTTGCCAAGTCAATACCGGTTCAGGCACAACCCGCAGGATTTCAGGATTAGTAACGTAACGAAACATTACGTTACTTAACCTAGAACACACGTTATCATAGTTTGAAACTGATAGTGAGTTGCCATTTGAAGTGAGTAAATGTTTGACAAGAACACAAGTTGTTGTAGTTGACAGAGTGTTGTCATTTGAAGTGAGTGAATACTTATTTCAGTTCAAGTTAAGTTGTCATATAAAATGCTACATATAACGTATCAACTGATTAAGACAATCCTAGATATTCTGAAATGTGATCAAGCAACAATTGCGCAAGTGGCAAATACAAAATACTGAAAATCAGCAAAAATAGGCCAATACACCTTCACTTGTAGTACGCGATTAAGGCATCCAGACAACCAACGTTCCTTTTGCTGGAGCAAGTCACACTATGCATTGAGCAACAGGAAATGAACGAGCTTAAAGATGACAGTTGTATGTCGTCTTTTTTATATCATTTTGATGATGATGATGATATTAACGACGATGATGATGATGACGATAAAGACGACAACGACAACAACAACAACACTACTACCACTACTGCTTCTACTGCTGCTGCTACTACCACTACTTCTACTACTATGACTACTACTACCAACAATGACTGTAATAATAACAGTGATGATAATATTCTCGCACATCACCTCATCTCACAGAGGCAGGCATATATAAAGCAAACGTATGTCAACCACCACCATTACGACGAAAGGCTTTAACCGTCAGACATGGAATGTACAGAAACAATAAAAAAGGAATCATAATAGAATATTTACTTATACGTTCAGTCATTCAGGCAACGACGAAAGTAAACGATTGAAAACAAACTACATGAATTTATAAGTTTTCAAAAGTACAAAGCAATGTAAAAAATCTTTGTGTCTCTGTCTGTCTGTCTCTCTGTTTGTCTGTCTCTCTTTTTGTTTTTCTCTCTCTCACTCTATCTCTCTCTCTGTCTCTCTGTCTCTCTTCTGTCTCTCTCTGTGTGACCAGCGGGACTGTTCAAGTGTCTTGCCAGGATTACATAAAACTCGCCTATGAGACATTAGCTGTGCCAGTTAGCTTACCAGCAGAACACATTTCCCAATTGCAACAGATTCTGAACAATACAGAGAACAAGAAAAACCCAAGGATGCTGGATGGGACCAAGAGCACCAATGCCTCACCACTCTCCAGACAATCAGCTCCCAACTCCCAACACCACACGTAGCCATTTCACTGAGCAAAAAACAAAAAAAAGGGGGGGAGGGACTGTCCATGCACTGTGTGACCCATTCAGACCCAATCATCAGTTACCTAGTCTACAAACCAATTCATGATGAAAACAAGACATGAGCATGTGATACCCTTACTCAAAGAACTCCACTAGCAACCAATCAAATCTGGCCACTGGTATAAAATTTCAAGCCTTGCATTTCGACGTTTTGATAGTTACCACTGTACATTTCAGATCGCCCCTAAATGTAACAAACATCACTCACTCTGTGATCCTCAAAGTAAAAGCTTCTGAGATGCTAAAACGCAGTCTTAAGTTGGCCAGCGTGCTTTCACTTTCATTGCATCTTCTATTTGGGGCTCACTGCCAGCTGATATGGAGGACCTGCTTTTCATGCTTCAAATCAGTGTTAATGGTTGACTTGTTCACCCACGCCTTCCATTGTTGATATCAAAATTATTCATCTATCAATGATTGACTTGTTCACCCACGCCTTCCATTGTTGATATCAAAATTATTCATCTATCAATGTGTATTTTCACTTCTAACTGCTGACCATGACCTAAGGTGTAGGTGTACATTGATTTGTGTACATAAACTGCCAACGACGTCAAGTCATTCAATCAGGGCTATGCACAGTGTGCAGACCAAAGGCTTTTGGCTCAACACTGTTCAATATCTATGAACGCTCCGGCTGACAGATGAAGCTGACGTTTTACCGTGTTGAGCAGAGTCTTCTTAGCATATCATGATCTGTGACGTGTGTTAACAGTACTCAGCCTGCTGATAGCAGCACGGGATGATATTCGTTTAAATGATAACTGATTGCTGTTCACTGTGAAAGTGTGTATATAGTCAGTTGAGAATCAGACAGCGGGGAGTAAAGACGAAGAAGCATTGCTCTGTCTTCCGAGTTGACTGTTGAAAGAACGAAATATGATCTTACATTTATTTGTAATTATCTGCAATCATAGGTTGCAGTTGCCAGATGTATTCCTATTCACGACCTTTATGTGTTTACTCCTTTTGAGCGTGTGCTTGTTTTTACCATCACACCATGTAGGCTGACCATCATACCATCGAACTCTGTTTTGGGTGGTTTTATCCTCAGTATTTTCGATGACCAAAGATGCTCCTGTACATAGAACTGAACCAAGGACACAGTTATCAATGAAGACCATTAAGACAACTCCAGGATAATCTGAAGATAAACCTCATGACCTTTCGCTTCACCGCCATCAACTGGGAAAAATCACCCACAACAGAGCAAGCTGGCGACAGACGTGCAGGGCATATTTACATTTGAACACTTCTGAACAGCTGCTATTTAACAGAAGAATGACCAGCACATGATACCTTCACCAGCAGTACCTTCACAAGAACATGTCTCCAAAATTGGTCATGCATCCCAAATGGAGACCCACACCAGATGATGTGTCAGTATACCTATGCACATGTACTGACCTGAGAGATAGGACAAATCTCCACCATTTCATTTGTTTACCTGTAATACATCAGGAAATCATTTCGTATTAATTCTAGAAGATAATGAACAGAAACAGTACTTTTAGATATTCTACTGTTTTGTTTTGTCTGTTTCAATTCATTTTCCTTTCAGTGTCTTCAGCAATTCTTAATTTACAGCCGGATTATCTGTTTTCACCTCCCACAACAAAGGCGCCAACTTGGACTTTGAAGCCAGTAGAAACTAAGCCAGGCTGCAAGTTTATCAGTGTGTGCTCACAGGAACAAACGTCATGTTCATTAGTACAATGTTTATAAATAAGCCAGGCTTATCAATACAATATGTATGGACGCAAGAGCCAATATTTATTATTGTAGTGCGAGGCGTGGACAGTCAGCAAGCAAAGCCAGAGCAAGATTGAGGCAGCCAAGATGTGGTTTCTCTGAAGAATGTTGAGAGTTCCATGGACAACAAAGAAAACAAACGAGACAGTCTTGATGGAGGCAGACACAAGTAGATCACTCATAAGGAAGATTAGGAAAAGACGGGCATCATTTATAGGCCATTTTATGAGGAAGGGGGATTTGGAGCACCTGGTTACAACGGGAAAGCTGGAGGGAAAGAGAGCACCAGGTACATGTAGACCCAGGGAGAAAATGCTGGACGGACTTGCAGAGTGGCTGGGGATGAGGAGGGTGGGGGAGATGCTAGGGGCAACGAGAGATAGAGATGGTTGGAAGTGCATGGTCGCCAACGCCATGCAGCAGGGCACCTGATGATGATGATGATGAGTGCTATGAAAGTAAAAGCCAGGATTATCAGTACAACGTTCATGGATATAAAAGCCAGGCTGATCAATACAATGTCAATGGAAACAAGAGCCAAGCTTTTCAATACACTGTTTATGGAAACAAAGACCCGGCATCTCAGCATAACAGCTATGGGAATTAAAACAAAGCTTAACAATACATGCTCACGGAAACAAAAGACAGGTTGATCAGTGCATTGCTGAACACAACAACAAGCATGTTTATCAATACACCGCTTCTCAAAACAAAAGTCATGCTTATCTGTACAGTTTTCACTCCCACACTGACGTACTAATAAAGACGAGGACTTTAGATACAACAAACAGAACAAACAGGCAAGACCTAAAGAGACGTGATTATAAACAGAGGTCTGAGAGATGGTTGAAACAATATCTGTCAACCATTGCATTACACAACTGCGGATCAAGTGGTATGGCCACTTGACCAGAATGGCAGACAACCAGCCAGCCCTTTAAGCCTACAATATCAGATGCTCAGGCTTCAGAGGTGGAAGAAGAGAATGACGGCACTGGATAGGCGGGATAGCACACGCTTTCCACATCTGCAGCATGACTGCGCGACGCTTCCCGTGTAACTACAGACCGTCAGCTGCACCTCCCAGTACAAGTGGATGAAAAGTAGTGAAGTAAAGTGAGTATTTCCAGGCAGATTCTTTTATTGAGGCATTCCCTGACATTCCTTGTCCTACTTGTTTGTTTGATGGACTGATTTTCCCCAGACATTAAATGCAGACAATTTCAGTCACAACACATATTGCCTGATGATAGCACAG
>JAPXFY010000032.1:9599136-9616636 GCA_030674185.1 Monoplex corrugatus | reverse complement strand
GTTTGTAATGTCTTTTTTTAGCACATGATTGAAATTTTCTCGAGCTATTGATGATTTAGACAAGATGGATTAAAAATGAACTCACTGAAAATATAAAACATGACATGTAATGCTTAGTTTGGTATAGACAATAATATATATTTTTGCACAATCTTTCGAAGCAAGATTTCAACCATTCTCTTGTGTGATGCCCAATTTTGGGGATTTTGCGCAATCTTCTAAAAGCAAAAACTCACTGAAAATATGACATGTAATGTACAATTTCTGTAAAAAAAACATATCTGTTTTTGCACAATCTTTCGAAGCAAGATTCCGATCATTCTCTTGTCTGGTGCGTAGTTTTGGGGATTTTGCACGATCTTCTGATAGCTATAGCAAGAATCAACTTCAGTCCAGTTTATCGCTGAGTGCGTTTGAGCCCTAACATGTCCCTAACTAAAGTCCTCGAGAGAAAACTGGTCACCTGTGAAATGAAATGCCTGAGGAAAGCAGTAAACAAGACAAGGCGGGTCAAGATCAGAAATGAGGTGATACGAGACATGGTAGGAGCAACACCAATCCTACAACACATCGAACATATGAGGATCAAGTGGTTCGGACACCTCACACGTATGCCCCTAAACCATCCAGCTCTTCGGGCATACAACACCAGATACTCTGGCTGGAGAGCCAGAGGAAGACCAAGACGACGATGGAGCGACTGAGTGGCAGACACCCTCAGAGCTCACGAGATGTCCCTTCTCCAGGCCACCCGCCTTGCTGCTGACAGACGACTGTATCTCCCCGTGACGCCCACCGGTGCAAGCGGAAAGAAAAAAGTAAAAGTAAAGTAAAGCGTTTGAGCGTGAGGTGGTAGAGACCGACTTTTCTCAGTTCCAGTTTTGGTCTGTCTCTTCTTCTCTGCCTACTTCTCCTTCTCAACACTTTTCATGGTTCAATATTACAGCATTTATCTGCTTTGCTACTTCATCTTCCCCAATCCTGAGAGGGGTAGGTACCCGTTCATAGCTGACTGGACGGTATTAAACCCTTGCAAAACTGCGCAGCGTATTGGAAGACAGCCAACCAGGTGAAAAATCTTGTTTAAAACGGTTTGGATATCCCCTGCGCACATAATTTTAAATGCTTCTTGATTTGATGCTGGTCTGTGAAAAAAACACACCTACTCAATTGGAAACGGAAGTTCTGTCGGACACAATTTTTTTCCTTTTTCTTTTTTTGTTTGTTTTGTTTCTAAAGTAAGTGAGGGCTAGAATTTGAACCGTATTTCTACAATTGTTTTCAAAATTTCTCATAAATTGTCTGTGATCGTAAGTAGTTCAATATCTTTAAGCAACAAAGCATTACCTGGCTCATAAAAAGCAAAACAAGACATACACCCCTTAGCACAGTGTATGACCATCGATCAATCTTTTGGGCACATCACCATGAATACATCAGACTGTATAGTTCTACAGCCCCAAGAATTCATCCCATGGAACAATTCAGACAACATCGTCAGCGTCGATGTGCAATATACCGTGAGGAAAATGAAAGCTCTGGTGATATTGCCCATCCTCTTTCTGATCAGTGTTCCTGCCAACGTCATCAATATGCTTGTATTCTACAAACACGGGTTGAAGGAACGCATCAACGTGTGTCTGTTTGCTCTGTCGCTGGCTGATGGTCTGTATCTTGCCTTCAACATTCTGTTTGAAGGAGAACAGCTTGTCCTTCACTTCACTACTAAAGAAATGTCAGTTTGATATTATGTTTTCAGTGGCTGTCCATGTACTTGTCTGTCTATGTCTGTCTGTCCCTCTGTCTGTCCATCCATCTGACTGTCAGCCTGATTGTCTGTCTAACTGCCTGCTGTCTATCTGTCTGTCTGTCTGTCTGTCTGTCTCTCTCTCTCTCTCTTTGTAAATGACAATAAGAAAATGTTTGTCTCAAGAGGTTGAAGCATGCTTGTTGTTGGATTTTAACATATTTATTAGATATGCCTTCACAAGATTTAGCTTAGGTATGTCTGACTTGTCAGTGCATAGATTAGGAAATAAAAGACGTGATAAAGAGGCAGCGAAATGACCATTATGTAAAAACTACTGACAATGAAAATCGTTTTATTCTATGTTGTCCAGCCCTTGTAGATCTGAGACGCCTGTTAATTCAGCCAAAACACTACTAAAAAAACCAAATGATTTTATATTAACCCTTTAACTACCAAGAAAATGGGTCACTGTACTAACTATTGACCAAGTAATGTTAGGAGAGACTTCAGAAACACTCAAAGTACACCTGTTTTTTGCCATTTTTGCCGCTTCAAACGTCGTGTAAACGCCGAAAGGAAATGACAAGAGTATACTCCCTTTGCTGGAAAAGAATTCACGTCAACAATGTGGTCATTTTCTATTTATATACTCGAAATTAAAACTACGGTTTAAGGCACGAAATCCTCGTGACGCAGTCCACGGAGAGAGAAAGCTGAGTCACGAGGATCTCGTGACGCGGTACGGAAAGTGTTAATAATGTTCATGGCTTCAAGAATGAGCGTACAATTAGAAATCTGGCGACAAACTTCTATAGAGCTTTTAAGAGAGGAGAGTTTGCCTTATCATAAAGTTAAATTCTTGTGATGTGTGCCTGTGAAACCTATTCATATTTTACTGAAGTTTGGGTGTCAGTCCTATATTGTATTTATTCCAAAAATATTTTCAGTATGCATCATCCAAGAGCTACTCTGTATTACATTTTGTGATGGGGCTATGGCCTTACTGAATAAATGTCTGATTGTAATTGTGATTGTGATTGTGATTGTGATGGTGATTCTCTCTCTCTCTCTCTCTCTCTCTCTCTCTCTCTCTCTCTCTCTCTCTCTATCTATCTATCTATCTATCTATCTACCTATCTATCTATCTCTGTTTGTTTCTGTCTCTCTGTCTTTCTGTCTTTGTCACACACTCTGTCTCTGTCTTGCTGTCTCTTTCTGTGTATGTGCTGTGTGTGTCTTGATTCTATCATTAACTTGTAGCAATAGTAGTAGCGATGATGATTCTTACATGTTTTAACATTTTCGTCTCTCTTTCCTTCTTTTCCTATTACTTCTTCTCAGCACTACTCATAGCCCAAGACTATGAGGTTTTCATGTCTTTGCGCCTCAAAAGTCTGTTTGTTTCAATACAGATTGTATACGTTTCTCCATAAATGTTATATTACGCTTCTATTAGTGTGGCTCCTCAGTGGGTGAGGGCAGGGTGTATGAGTGAATAGTGTTTCATGTCACTACCCTCGAATATTAAAATGCTTGTGTTCTTGCGCTCTTTCTCTCTCTGTCTCTGTCTCTCTTTGTCTGTCCCTGTATCTCTGTCTCTGCTTGTCTCTGTCTCTCTGTCTGTCTCTCTCTCTCTCTCTGTCTTTGTCTCTCTTACTACAGCTCTTTTTTTACCTTTTGTACTAGTGCGAAATGATTAACTGAAAACTGATCGGTTGAGATTATGAATTCATATTTTATTATTTCAATCAGGTATTTTTGTTTTATAATCGCAATGAAATGATCGCCAATCTCACTGTAGTCAGCTGCCATTGTTGTGTCTTGTAGATATGGCTCTGTAATGCAGTGGTTCGCAAATCATCTCTTAGTGGGATTCTACGGTATCTCCTGGGTCTCTCAAATTTTGTCAGCTATTGTGGCAAGTGAACGATGTTTCTGCGTCCTGCGACCGCTCAAGTCTCAGACAGTACTTCATGCTTCCACCATGACTGTAATAATAGTCGCAGTGTTCGTAGTGGTGTTAGGACTGCGGTTTCTTGTACACACCCGTTATTACATCGTCTGTGCCTATGATCCAGCCAGTGACAAGATAATTAGAACAATCAGTGGAGGACCATTTTACTATGACAACCAGCAGCTGGTGGATTTTCTGGACATTTTCGTGTTTGGCTTGGGGATTCCATGGCTGATGATTGCCGTGGTGATAACGACGACAGTGATCACAGTGATCAAATTACGTCAGGCTGCAGAATGGCGGGCAGGTATATCCTCCGGCGGGGACACTGTGTCTGCACGAGACATTGCTTTGACCCGGATGTTGGTTGGGAACTCCATTTTCTTTGTCGTGTGTGTTTTACCTGTGGGTTTATTCCAGTGAGTATTTTTCATATTGTTATTTCTGAATTAGTTCGTGTCAGTTCATAAAAAAACCGTAACTTATAATTTCACTTTCTTGCAAATGATCATGGCATTAGACGTAACGATGTACGTAAATCCTACGTAATGGGAAGGTCTTGAGGTTTTATTTAACGTAGTGTGTGCTTACGTGCATGTGTGTATGTGTGTGTGTGTGTGTGTGTGTGCGTGTGTGTGTGAGTGTGTGTATGTGTGTGTATGTGTGTTTGTGTATGTGTGTGTGTTTGTGTATGTGTGTGTGTATGTGTTTACGCCAATATTTTCATGCCTAAATTTTGTTATGGTAGCTTTATACACTCTAATGAGCAGTGTTTAGGTGCCAGGAGACTTTTAACATCATGAAAAACTGTCACCAATTTTAAAGCATGGGTGGTTCAGGTAAATCTGGAATCATCCAAGTGCTATGACTTTTCAGTTTGGAATTTGTCCGGAATTTGTTTGAGGAATATTCATCACAATCGACCAACTCCTTATGCACTCCACCAAAATCCACCAGCATTTATCTGAAAGACTCCTTGAATCTGCACAAAACCCTATAACCTGGCAAGGTCTTGAAATGGGAGAAGATCATGATCAATGAAACGCTGACACCACCAGAATGATTACATTCATGTTACAGATTTGGACTAAAACCGAGACATTTAGTCCATGGCTATATGAAAAAAGCAACCACCCCATGAATAAAACATTAAAAAAAAAGAAAAAAACAACCAACAAAAAAACAACAACAGTGGTCCACCTATGGATCGAACCTACGACCCTGCGTTATCAGGATATGACTTTTCCACCTGAGCCAACAGGGCCACTAAAATTTAAATGACCCGGTTGGAGGTCAAACCTAAGACCTCTACATTATCAGCATATGATTCTGTCTTCACCAAAGGAGAACTGAATATGAAATGTCTTTGTTTCAGGACATCACTGTTGTTTTTGCCAGAGATGAATGCAGGACGACGACATCACAACATATTCATGTCAGCAGTGTGGCTGTGCAATATCTTGTCCTGCATCAACTCCACTTTCAACATCGTGGTCTACTACACCATGGGCTCCCGCTACAGGCAAACTGTCCGTACTCTGCTGTGCAGAAATAATATCAAGGATATCACCAGTAACATATCTATTGCCAGTCAAAGTACGATGGCAAGAGACAAATGAAGTTACAAATAACTTGTACTCATATTGGCCATCTAAGAACGAGTTCACATACTGTGACGATTGATGAACATGAATATCTTTTAACAGTTTTGCCATCAAAAACAACATACAACTCACTTTATCTTTTATGGTCACTCATGTAGTGCTGTCATTTTGAATATTATGAAGCTCAGAAAATATCATATGGTATGCTTCCATAAAAGGTACATCACGTTTCTTTCAAAGATTCAAAGTAGAGGAAATAAACTTAGAAACGACACAAGTACGTTTGCCTTGGAATACATAAAAAGAATCCTTCAGGGCACAGTCCCAGGAAGGTGAAGAAAAGGAAAGCAGAAGAAGAGATGGGAAGACAACATCCAAGAATGGACACGCCTGAACTTGAACAGTTCCCAGAGAATGGCTGAAGACCAGCACAGATGAGGACACTCGTTGCAAAGTTTACGGTGGTTCTTCTACGAGCCACAGCATTTCAGAATGATTAACGTAATGTAACGAAACTGAACGTTACGTAAATAAAAACATAAAGTATTGTAGCTTGAAACTGATAGCAGATTGCCATTTGAAGTGAGTAAATCTGTAACAAGAACACACGTTATCGTCGTTTTCAAATGTCAGCGAGTTGCCATTTGAAGTGAGTGAATATTTATTTCAATTCTAGCTAAGTTGTTGTATAAAATGCTACCTTTAACGTATCAATTGACTAAAACAAGCCTGGATATTTTGAATTGTGATCAAGCAACAATTACACAAGTGGAAAATACAGAATACTGAAAATCAACAAAATAGACCAATACAGCTTCACATGTAATAGGGGATTAAGGCATCCAGCGACTTAACGTTCCCTTTGCTGGAGCAAGTCACAATTATATAACAATGCCCATGGGGCGACATGAACTCAATGAGTTTAAAGATGAAAATTGTTTGTCATCTTTTATATCATCCTGGTATTTTTGTATTAATGTATGCGTCAAAGAGATTATCTCTATAAGAAAAAAATATTCATTTCTGTGCCTAATCTGGTATACAGATAATAACAATGATACACAATAAAAGTCATGATAATAAGTCATCATTATGATAGTAAGGACCGTAATGAAACTACGGATGATACTACTATCACTACTGCTATTACTACTATAGTACAACTTATGATGATGATGATGATGATGATGATGATGATGATGATGATGATGATGAAGAAGATGATGAAGATTACGGTGATAAGAGTGATGATGATCATAATACTACTACTACTACTACTACACTACTACTACTACTACTACTACTACTACTACTACTACTACTAACAACAACAACAACACGTGCACAGTGCCTAATCTCAAATTATTATTATTATTATTATTATTATCATTATTGTTGTTGTTGTTGTTATTATTACTATGTTATTGTTGTTGTTATTATCATTGTTCATAACAACAACAACAACACTTTCACAGTGCCTAATCTCACAGAGGCGGATATAAGTAAAAAAAAAAGCACACACACAAACACACACACACACACACACCACACACACACACACACACACACACACACACACACACACACACACACACACACACACACCACACACACACACACACATGTCAACAGCCACCACTATGACGAAAGGGACGTACTGCAAGATATGACATGCAAAGAAACAAACATAGAATGCTTACTTCTACATGTCAATCTTCACGCAACGACCAAGATAAACGACTGAAACAAAATCATAAGCTTTCGAAGCAATAAATATAATAGATCTCTTTCTCTCTCTCTCTCTCTCTCTCTCTCTCTCTCTCCTCTCTCTCTCTCTCTCTCTCTCCTCTCTCTCTCCTCTCTCTCTTTCTTCTCTCTCCTTCTCTCTCTCTCTCTCTCTGCCTCTGTTTCTCTCTCCCTCTCTCTTTCCCCCCTCTCTCTCTGTTTGTCTCTATCTGTAGCTCTCTTTCATCTCTGACTTTTCGCTTTCCACGCACTAAGCTCAATACCTATGGTCCACGAGCCTTCTCTGTTTCTGGTCCACTCTCTGGAACAAACTTCCTCAGTCCGTCAGCAACCTACTTTTGTCTCCTTCAAGTCCGCTCTCAAAACTCACCTTTTCTCCTCTGCATAAAATCCTGACCTCACTCAATCCCTCTGCAGCCTGTCTCCACTCGGAGGGGAATCACATTGTAATATAATTATAATTGTATATAATATGCTCTCTATAATTTTCCATTGCTTTTATTCTTTCTCCCCATTTATAGACGTGTGCGTGTGTGTGTGTGTGTGTGTGTGTGTGTGTGGTGCGTGCGTGCGTGCGTGCGTGCGTGCGTGCGTGTGTGTGCGTGCGTGTGTGTGTGTGTATGTCTGTTTCGGCGCTTAGATTTGATTTTATCAAGATTTTGCGCTATATAAATATTGTAATTATTATTATTATCCTTCTCTATTTCGTTTTCATGTACACAGACACAGATACATGTTGAAACATGGACACGGTGACAAGACAGTCAAACAGACTCAGAGAAAGAGAGAGAGAGAGACAGGGGGGGGGGGAAGAGAGAGAAAGAGAGAGAGAGAGACAGAGACAGAGACAGAGACAGAGACAGAGAGACAGAGAGAGATGGTGGGAGGCAGAGAGACTCAGCCTCAGACAGTTTAATATACAACGGCCTTGGGCCACAATACAATAATGGAATGGGTGGGGATGGGACTGGCATTTTGTTAATTTCCAGCGTATTTTACAATTCGATGTCTGGAGTAATCCCAAAGGTAATTCATCCGTGATACATGATAGCATGTTCACAACGCATGTCTGACTATATCAACATCATAATAATTTACTACAAATATGATTTTTGGTCAGTAGATAGTTGATCAACATGCCTGTAAACCCATTGCTCAACCCATGTCATTAAACATAACCAATCATACAATCAATCATGAACCAATCTATCCATCAATCAATCTATGTATGAATCATTTAGCCATATGACTGTTCCTCAAGTCCATGTAATTTTTTATCAAACAGACTGTCAAATTTGCCAACCTTTCAATTAATCAATCAGTCATACAGACTTATGAGTCAATCAGAATGTCATCAAGTTGACAATCCCTCATCCAATGAATCAATTAATTAACTCTACAGCAAATCCACCAATCCTCTAATTCTACAAATTTAGAATTAACGATTATCAAAAGGGTAACAATGATTTGACCAGTTATCGAATCATCATCAAGTGCCTTGCCACATGGCGTTGGCGATCATGGCCCTCCATATGTATCTATCCCTTGTTGCCACAAGCATCTCTTCCACCCTCCTTTTCCTCAACCACTCTGCATGCCCGTCCAATATTTTTCCCTGGGTCTTCCTGGTCTTCTCTTTCCCTCCAGCTTTCCTCTTGTGACCAGCTGCTCCAATTCCCCTTTACTCATAAAATAGCCTATACATGTTGCCTTTTTTCCCCTGATTTTTCTTATAAATGATCTTCTTGTGTCTGCCTCTATCAAGACTGTCTCGTTAGTTTTCTTTGCTGTCCATGAAACTCTCAACATTCTTCTTAGAAACCACACCTCAGCTGCCTCAATCTTGTTCCGGCTTTGCTTGTTGACTGTCCATGCCTCACAACCGTATAACATTATCGGTTCCATATAACATTCAAGAACTCTCTTCCTGATGTTAATTGATAGGCATCTGTTGGCAAGAATGCTTTTCATCTTCTTTAATGCTGTTTTGGCTTGGCCGATTCTGCTGGCTATTTCTGATGTGCATCTATCATCTGGTGAAATGATCGTTCCCAGATATCTAAACTTATCAACCAATTATCTAATAAATCACCAAATCAGCAAAAATTTGAAAATGATCAACAATCAGTCACTAATCACCAATCGCTTAATTGAACGAATCAGTCAACTAATGATTCACTTACTCAACAGTCATTTGCTCGATGGATGGATGGATAGATGATGGATGGATGGATGGATGGATGGTTGGATGGATCAATCAATCAATCAATCAATCAATCGATCAATCAATCAATCAATCAATCAATCATCAACCAACCAACCAACCAGCCAGCCAACCAACCAATCAATCAATCAATCAATCAGTCACAAACTAACCAATCAATCACTCAGATATATAACCTACTCAATGATTATTATGCAATTAAACTGTTGCTTGTGTCAACAGTTCATACAGATATCAGTTCAGAAGAAAAAAAGTTAATGAATTCACAAAAATGCAATCAACAAAATAATCAGTTTACTAACAATCAAATATCTGAAACCCAACAAATAATTCTGTTGTAATATTTTTTAAATTGTAAATTTAATAGGATGCCTGGTTGACACAAAGCGCTAAGAATAACATCTCTGCAACACTTCAGTGTCCATTTCCCTCTATGCACTTCTTCCTTCTATTGATGGCATGAACATATATATTTTGACAGACTGTGTCTATGTTGATCATTTGTTGTCTATAACAGAATGTGCAAGGCAGTTAACATGCCTAAAATCTTTTTCTAAGATCTGTGTACGTGAAACACTGAAAAAAGAAGTGCTGTTCATTTTCGTATCGTGAACTACAAAATGGCATGCTTTTTCTTGATCAGACTCACTGTACCTGTGTATGTTATTGTTAATTGGGAGAACGTTAAATTATGCCTGTGAAATAGCAACCCTGAAACAGTAAGCATACATACGGTACACATATTTTTCCTTTTCAAAAATGGTCTTAAATGATCTGCAACTGTTATATCTATCTCGATCTCTAAGGGTGTTTGATCCTTCTTGGATAAATGCATCCAATAGTCTCTGTTTAAACTCATCAAGAATGGTTTTTCATTTCCCACACCTTGTTGCATCCATACAATATTGAATCCAGTCTCACACTAAATTTCTCTTATTTTGAAAACCCAGCATTCTTTCCCAGATCTATCTGATTCAGTTAACATTTAGTAGGCCTACGCTTTGAAAGGTAATCTGTCTGGACCCATATGCAATACTTTAAACCAGTATCTCAGAAATTCATAGAGGAATTAACATACAGAGGGAATTTTCCTAAATCACCATACACCATTTTGTTAGCTTGTTTTGTTGGTATACCCAAAAATCCTTTTTACACGCTAACATGTGTACTTTCTCGATATGTTCCATTCTGATCATCCCCCATATCTCTGAAGAATACACCAAAGATGGGCTGAAACTTCGAGTCAAATATTTTCAAGAAAATATCCGTGTTCATGTCCTTATACTTTTGAAATGCCCTATTTAACAATACGGTTGCTTTCTTGCCTCTTGTTACTACTGTGAATGTTCTGTTCCTATCTTGGCGCTAATCTTTGTTGTCAAGCTAAACCCTAAATAACAATATTTATTGACCACTTCTAATCGTGCTCCATGATAAAACCACTTTTCGTGTTTTCATAAGAAGCCCCCTTTTCCGAATACCATAACTTTGGTTTTCTCAATATTGACAATTACTATCATATTATTGCAGCAAGACGGTAACATGTTTAATTGGTTTTGTAGACCGCGTGGTGTTGTTGATGATAAAGCTACATCATCTGCGACGAGTAAAATAAACAATTACATTATTCCTGGAAGCAACTGGACACGAATGCCGATCTCACATCGACCTAATTGGCTAGTTGGTTGATAAATACTGAGAACAAGGTAGGACGTAGGACACACCCCTGTCTCACACCAACTGGGTAGTCAAACAACTCGGATAGCTCACGTCTCGTTCTAATACACGAAATCAATGATTCATACATTGCTTGTAGCGAAGAAAAAAACTTACCTTTCACTCCCTGATTTTTAATACATTCTAAGAGTGTATCATGTCAAACTGAATCAAAGGCTTTCTTAAAGTCTACAAATGCAACATATAATTTTTTTAACCCTCTCTACTCATGCATTTCTGAACAATCGCATATAAAGTAAAAATCTGATCAATTCGTGGATACTTTTTCAAAAGCCTGCTTGATTTTCTGATAACAAATGATTCACTTCTAACCATGTGTACAATCTTGTGTTCAATACAGATGTATAGTATTTTGATCCAATCCTTAGCAATGAAAACCCCTATAGTTATCAACATTCTCAGGGTCACCTTTCTTGAAAATTGGGATAATTTTAGCCTTTGACCAGGCTTTAGGATAAATTCCACGATAAAAAATAGCATGACATCACCTGATAAGAAAGTGTTGAACATGTCTTCCATCGTTCTTTATCATTTCAGCAGTAATTCCATCGAACCCACTTGCTTTACCTGTCTTCAATATCTTAACAGCTCTTATGACTTCATTCTCAAATATTTCGTCATTTAATGTATGATCTAACTGATCTAACTGTTTGTCTACATCTACTTCTATATCCACGCTCTCTTCACCCGCAGTGATATTGCCGTTAACGTTGCCCTTAAAATGTTTATACCAGTCTTCAAGACTTACGTTTTTTGTAATTCTACCCTTTCTTCCAATTCCTATATTTCTCAGTTCATTCCAAAATTGTAATGATTTTGAAATAAATCTGACCTACGACTCTGTTTTTTGTTTATGGAACTCGTACTTTTTTCATTAACGTTTTGTATTTCTTCCTTGTTTGAACATAGATAATCCTATCCTCTTCTTTTATGGTTCTTCTGAAACGATTAAGAGTTCTCCTACTTCACTTTTTGGCTTGTATGCATTCATCATCAAACCATTCTGAGCATTTTCTTTTTCCCACCGCAATTCTGATTGTACATACACATGTTAGCTTCTTTTAAGCATTCCAATATTATTTCTAGACCATTATCTATATCATTATCTAGTGTATTTTGAGCTATCACAAGCTTACATTGGATGTCCTTCTGTTCAGTCTATTTAAAACTTCATCGTTTTATTTTCTTTTCTTGTAAACTTCACTGGCGTTTCTCTCTTTAGTTGCTCTTTCCTGTTTCCATTGTCTGAAGTACCCTTTTCTTTTTCTATTGTCATGACAATAGGTAAGTGATCAGATTCTGTGCAACTTTTCACCTGTAATGAAGCCACATTCAGAGAGGATAAAACTTCACACGATACAATAAAAATTTAATAATCAACAACACTAGCACCAGAAGCTGTGATGTATGTATAGCTACCATCAAAATCTTTATCAATTAAATCAAACATATTGCATATTTCAAGCGATTGATTTCCAAACATATTTGTAAAGATGCCCTGTGATTTCCTTGAAAATGTATTGTCATCACTTGTATTTACAGAGTCAAAATCATTGTTATCTCCATCGAAACAATAGTCCTGTTCTTGCATTATGATATCCAGGTAACAATATTTTAGATCTAAAACACACTGTTCGATTAATTCTATACCATATCCATTATGCTGGTTTCTCTAGTATGATGAATCATAAGGAGGTATATGTACAGACAAATATTGTTTGTTTGTTTAATGAAAACACATCTTTGTGAAGTTTTATTATCACAGCAAGCTCATTTTCAATTTCCACTCGTTCAATGAAAGAAGCAAACGATTTTCTGATCAAAACGATTATTCCACCAGAATATCTTCCTTGTTGTGACAATTTCTTTGCTTTCAGTATAAATAGCATATAGTCCTTAAATTTTGCGGAATCACAATCAGTTGCTATGAACGTTTCAGTAAGACAAATAAAATCATATTGATAAAGAAAGTTCACAAAATCAGTGTCTTTCCATTTCTATACCAAACCACTTACATTATAATTGACAAATTTAATAGGTGACTTATTTACATTGTGGACATAAGGGTTCATATGGCTTGTGGGTGATTTTGCATGGGTTCCTTTCACACATGCGTACATTATAGAATGCTGTTGCTGTTGCTCTCTGTATTGGAAACGTCTTTAAAAGAAACATTTTTGTGTTATTTGCAGATGATATTGCACTTTGTTCCAGACTATATTAAAGCATTTCAAACAAAACTCACACAAACTAAAACCATTTGGTTTAAGAAATGAAGCTGATAGAATTTCTCCATCGGTTAATCTTACAGAAACAAATGCAATGGTGTTTCAAAGAATAGCCATGGCACGTTGTAATTCAGGACATAATAGTTTTATGGTTCAGGTGAAGATATCGCGATATTCATAAAAATATCTTTACATGTGACTTTGTCAGAATCATGCTGAAAACACAAAAGAGGAGTTACCAAAGTACTGACAATCATTGCGTAGACCAAGAGTGACCATTTCATTAACATTGTTTACATTATTTGATACCCAACCTATCTTGCCATATGCGTCTGAAATTTGGAGCCCAGATGAAAATTATCAGAATGAGTCTATACCTGTGCTTAAAAATTATCGTTTTTCTGCTATATGCTTCAGATGAATTCACTTATGGAGAAACTGGAAGATATATGCTATATGTAAGAGCATGTGTTAAGTGAATAGAATACAGTGTACACTTACTACATCACCCAGAATATACAGACGGGCATCCGAAATGTTATTTTACAAGATCAGTCTGGGAAAGTTACGTGGGCATCTCAAGTAAAGAAAATACTATCATGAAATGAATGTTGTGCTCTCTCATTGAACCAAGGCGTTGATTTTGTAAACAATAATATTATATTGCTAAATTTAAAGTATACTGGCACTCAGATATGGAAGGCAATGCAAAATACGCTTGTTTTTATTCATTTGAACCCCCTAAGTCATTTTCACGAAGCAAATATGAACGCAGTCTTTTCGTTTTTGAGAGCAACTGTTTACTTCATTATTGTTCCTCTGGAAGAATTTAACTTTGAGACTTTGAAATAGTGAATATTCAAGTTTGATCAAGGGCCAGCTGCTAGACAACATTCGGGCCATCTATGCCAAGAGCAGGAGTGCAGTCCGCACCACCAGTGGAACATCTGACTGGTTCCCAGTGACATCGGGAGTAAGGCAGGGCTGTAATCTCTCCCCTCTTCTCTTCGTGATCTATATGGATCAGATTACGAAGGAGGCAAACCCAGACCCTAAGGCACTCAATGAACTCATTTTGCGGACGACCAGGCAATGGTGAACAATGACAAGATACAGCTACAGGAGCACACAGACCAGCTCAATGAAAGCTGCGAGACGTACGGCATGAAGATCAGCGTCAGCAAGACCGAGGTCATGACTATCAGTAAGAGACCAAACAAACTGGATATCAACATCAACGGAACCCAGTTGAAGCAAGCCAGTGAATTTAAATACCTGGGCTGCATCTTCATTGAAAATGGCAAACTAGACAGAGGAATCGAGACCAGATGCCAGAAAGCCAACGCAGTCAGCTACCAACTTGCCCCTCTCCTGAAACACCCCAGCATTCCCACCAGCACTAAGGCGAAACTCATCAACGCCTTTTTTTCTACCAACGCTGACATACCAGTGGCAGACATAGTCCCTAACTAAAGTCCTCGAGATAAAACTGGTCACCTGTGAAATGAAATGCCTGAGGAAAGCAGTAAACAAGACAAGGCGGGACAAGATCAGAAATAAGGTGATACGAGACATGGTAGGAGCAACACCAATCCTACAATGCATCGAACATAAGAGGATCAAGTGGTTCGGACACCTCACACGTATGCCCCTAAACCATCCAGCTCTTCGGGCATACAACACCAGATACTCTGGCTGGAGAGCCAGAGGAAGACCAAGACGACGATGGAGCGACTCCGTGGCAGACACCCTCAGAGCTCAGGAGATGTCCCTTCTCCAGGCCACCTGCCTTGCTGCTGACAGACGACTGTATCTCCCCGCGACGCCCACTGGTACAAGCGGAAGGAAAAAGTAAAAGTAAAGTAAAATAAGTAAGATCAACAAAAAAATCATTGCCTTATCTGACCACAATTAAAAACAAATCGTCGTTTAGGGTAAATTGTGAGTCTACTATCTCAGTGGAATCATCCACTTGCCAAATTCATAGTTTTGTGTATTTTATCTCTACGTGGACTGACATAAATTTACATAGATTCTATTTATACACATATGTTTGTTACACAATCAAAATGAAATGATAGCCCATCCCACTGCTGTCAGATGTCATTGCTGTGTCAGGTAGATATGGCCCTGTGGTGGAATAGATCACAAATAATTACCTGATGGGATTTTACGGCATCTCCTGTGTCTCTCAGTGTCTGTCAGCCATTGTGGCAAGTGAACGATGTTTCTGCATCCTGCGAATGTTCAAGTCTCAGGCAGTTTTTCAAGCTTCCACTATGACTGCAATTATAGTCACAGTATTCGTAGTGGTTCATTGTAGCCACCTGCTGTTACGTCGTGTGTGCTTATGATCCAGCTCGTGACAGGAAAATCAGAACATTCACTGGAGGACAGTTTTACTATGACAATCAGCAGCTGGTGGGTTTTCTAGACACGTTTGTGTTTGTGGATCCCATGGGTGGTGATTGCCGTGGTGATGACGATGACACTGATCACAGTGATCAAATTACGTCAGGCTGCAGAATGGCGGGCAGCTATATCCTCCAGCAGGGGCGTTTTGCCTGCACGAGACATTGTTTTGACCCGGATGTTGGTTGGGAACTCCATATTTTTTATCGTGTGCGTTTGCCCTGTGGGTTTATTCAGATGAGCAGTTTCCATATCGGTATTTCAGATTTATTTTACGTACAAACACTCTAACCAACCAGTTACAGTTTTATTTTTTCAAGATGACGTCTTTATACAGAGAATGAATTCCCTAAACATTGACGTCACAGATGCTATGTAAAAGATCCGATTAAAACAAATCATGGCATAAAGCGTAATCCTGTTTGAATGCCCAACACGCTTGAATGGTTTTGAGATCTTACTTATTGGTGTGTGTGTGTGTGTGTGTGTGTGTGTGTGTGTGTGTGTGTGTGTGTGTGTGTGTGTGTGTGTGTGTGTGTGTGTGTGTGTGTGTGTGCGTTTGTACGTTTAAGTGTGTGATGCTTTATCTGTACCAATGTAGTTGTGTACCACATTCTCTATTTAACATTATACAGCATTTCTGTGCACTCATATTAAACAGTCATCCTTTCTATCATATGTGTCATGTAACTGAATACTGAATCACCTGTGCTCCCTGACACAAGAATCCTGAATTTATCTGGATTTGTTCACAATGGATTTCTTGCACTTGGACCGTTTCTTATGTACTCCTATTGAATCTCTCAAAATTTATCTGGAAGACTCCTCGAGCCAGCACACAATCATATGAGCTGGCAAGGTTTTGAAATGAGAGAGGACCAACACTCACGAAACTTTGACACCACCAGAATAATAAGAGCATTAAGATGGACAATAAACACGCCAGCGTTTATACTACAGAGTGGCACTGAACTCAAGATATCAGACACTGAGTCCATGACTGTATCAGAAGAGCCAGACCAAAGCACGTATGAAAATAAAGGAAGAAGAAAACAAAAACTACAGCCCATCTAAGAATCAACCAGAGTACTCATGCGTTTTCAGCAAGTTGGTTTAAAACCAGGGCATGATTGCACAGCAAATCTTAACGCGTCCTGAGTGTGAAAATGACTAACATAGGCTTGCTAAACTTCTGAGTGTACATGTGCCAAGTTCCTGTTGTCTACTTATGCTTAAGACCAAAGCAAACTTACCTAAGTTCACAATCTAATATTGGCTGTGCAATTATGACCTGCTGAGCTAACGAGGCCACTAAATGGGAGTGGCGCACGAAGTGGTCAAACCCACGACCTTTCCATTGTCAGCACGTGACACCATATATACCTCTGTGGAACTGAATATGAAATGTCATTGTTTCAGGATGTCACTGTTAGTTTTTGCCAGAGACGAGTGCAGGACGACGACATCACAATATCTTCGCATCAGGAGTGTGGCTGTGCAATGTCTCTTCTCCCACCCTGTCTGTCTTCATCCTCTGCGCAAGCCCGTCCAATATTTTCTCTCTGGGTTTACCTGGTGACTTCACTTGCCAATTTAAATTAAAAGCGTCTCACCAAAATGCTGTGATTTTGGCACACCTTGGAACAGGAATAAGCTTTAACAAGTTTGTGGTAGGATGTCCACTTGCCTCTGGGATCTGATTATAAACAAAAAGGCATACGAACGATAGGATTATATTTTTAACAAGCCTTGCAGTGAATTCTCCACTGTTTTGAATGACCATGAAATGGTCCACGAACGCGAGTCACACTGTTTCACACAAGAATACACTGGTGGTGATCGTGT
>JAPXFY010000032.1:9551636-9596636 GCA_030674185.1 Monoplex corrugatus | reverse complement strand
GAGAGGGATAGAGGGAGAGAGAGAGACAGACAGACAGACAGACAGAGACAGAGACAGAGACACATAGAGAGAGAGAGAGAGAGAGGAGAGAGAGAGAGAGAGAGAGAGAGAGAGAGAGATTGGGTGACAATTACAATGTAAACAGACAACTATATTTTATATTAAGGAAATTCTCAGGGGTCGGTGATTCTGAACGTGCTCCGTCCCGCGTGAATAATTGAATCTGCAAATATTATAATTACAGTTCTGCGCCAGTTCTTCAGACTGTGTTTTTCATTTCGATGTTATTTATTTTGATTAATTCATTGTGACAACATAATTAGACAAAACAGGCAACGTACTAATTCAGTTTAACAACATGACTATATTAAAACACTCAATGTACTATTTCAGCATGAAAACATGACAATAGTGAATCAGGCTTAACTCGAGGGACTCGGAAGAGGTCTGGTCCCGAACGTGCGGTACACAGGCCCACTGGCTTGTGGACATGCCCTGGTGCCCATGAACTAGACCCCAAGCTATGGGTAAATAGCACCATTGCCTTGTGGTTATCTCTGTAGAGAATAAGGCTAAGGGAGTAAAAGGGAGTAAACCCTGACAGAAAATCACCCACACTGCCTCGTGAGTTGTCGTGGGAACGACAAAGGCTAGCGGAGAGTCCACACAAAAACGGATGGAAGGCAACGTGAAACCCCCATCGTACATTCCCAAGTTCACCATGGACAGCCAAAACACGAAGAAGGATGATAACCACGTTCACAGGGGCTCCCGTGGAACACTTTCGTCTGGTAAGTGACACCAGACCCTCGGCAAGCTATTGCAATCAAAATAAATAACATCAAAATTGCAAAATGGAATGTCAGGACGCTGCTGCAAAGGGGAAATTAGAAAACGTCAAAAAATGGAAAGGCTTAACATCAATATTTTGGGACTAGGAGAAGTGAGATGGAAGGGGGCAGGCATGATAACATCAGGCAAGTATACAATAATACATTCCAGTGGCAACATACATGAAAGAGGAATAGGCATTATGACAGAAAAGGACAAGTCAAAATCAATCAAAGGATACTGGGCTGTGTCAGATCGAGTTTTGGTAGTCACGTTAGAGGGCAAGTCCTTTGATATCAACATCATCCAAGTATGTGCACCAACATCCGAAAGTACTCATGAAGAACTTGACAACTTCTATTCAGTATTAGAGATGGCCAAGGATCAATGTAAATCACATGATATTACATTAATAAGTCCAGGAATTAACTCTTTGACGACGGGCTACTTCGATTGAAGTAACAGCTGAGCTGTCACTGAGGTCGGGCTACTTCAATCATAGTAACAGACGGTCTAGAGAATATAACTCCCTCTACTTTTGTTATGCTAATGATTTAGTAGTTGGCAGTTGCTTCCCTTGTGGAGGGAACTTCCGTTGAACGTTTTGCCGGTTTCTTTGTCTAAAATCGATGGATAAGTTCACTTGCACCCGGTTCTCAGTGATTTCACTGTGGCAGCCCTAGGCCAGCAGGAGAGCTCAGCTGTGGCAAGTGCAGTCACAATAGAGTTAATATTACAAATCAGATTGATTATATCCTGATAAATAAAAGACTACAAAATTCTTTTCTGATAGCAAAAACACTATCAGGTGCAGACTACAATAGTAATCACAATCCTGGAATGGGAAGATTTAGGCTTAATTCAAAAACAAAAAGCAACAAAACAAAACAAAAACAACAACAACAACAACAAAAGAAAACAGACTAAATGTAACATCAAACTAAACCTTGGACTCTTAAAAACAGACGAAGCGACTCGTGAAAAAAATTAGCTTACATGTTCAAAACAAATTCAGTGCTCTAGGGGACGTTGATGACTGTGAGGAACTATGGACACAGTTGAGAAACTCGATAAAGGAAGCTTGTGAAGAAATCCCTAGAGTTGAAAGAAAAACAAAAAAAAGAAACGAAGAAGACATTATAAAAAAGAACATTGAAGGACCAACCATAATGAAAGATGAAGTTAAAGCAGCATTGAAAAAGATGAAACCAGGAAAAGCCCCAGGACCAGACAATATTACGGCAGAAATGATAGAGGCCCTAGAAGATTTCGGTATAGAAAAAAATAATAGTCCTCCAATATAAGCTCTTTCCAAAATATCTAAAGAGGAGGCAAGCAGGGTTGTTTTCTGCCACCAGATTTGTTTTCACTTTACAGCAAAACCATCATGAGAAACCTAGAAGAATGCCCTGGGATAAAGTTTGGTGGAAGAATGATAAACAACATTCGTTTCGCAGAGGACACCGTGCTAACTGCAGAAAATGAAAAAGACGTGCAAAACCTTGTGAATTTAATAGAAATAGGAAGCAAAAATAAAGGGCTGGAGCTTAATAGCAAGAACACTGAAGTCATGGTAATCATTAAAAAAAAAACATGAAATCCCCTCATGCAAAATAACAGCAAATGGTACAGCTTTGAAACAGATTGATAAGTTGATAAATATCTGGGAACAGTAATCTCACCAGACAATAGGTGCACATCAGAAATAGCCAGCAGAATTGGCCAAGCCAAAACAGCATTTAAGAATATGAAAAGCGGTCTTACCAACAAACACCTACAAAGAAACATCAGGAAGAGAGTTCTTGAATGTTACATAGAACCGATACTGTTATACGGTTGTGAGGCGTGGACAGTCAACAGGCAAAGTCAAAACAAAATTGAGACAGCCAAGATGTGGTTTCTAAGAAGAATATTGAGAGTTCCATGGACAGCAAAGAAAACAAATGAGACAGTCTTGAAAGAGGCAGACACAAGAAGATCGTTTATAAGGAAGATTAGGAAAAAATACACAACATTAATTGGCCATTTATGTGAAGAAAGGGCAATGAGAGCACCTGATCAAAACAGGAAAGTTGGAGGGAAAGAGAGCACCAGTTAGACCTAGGGAGAAAATAATGGACGGACTTGCAGGGTGGCTGAGGACAGAGAGAGTGGGAGATGTACTTGCAGCAACAGGGGATAGATTCGTGTGGGGAGCCATGGTCGCCAACACCTTGTGGCAGTGCACATGATGACGATGATGAGTGAGCCATGCAATACGTACATGTATTCAATATGAATACATGGCAATAAAAACATGCAGTGTTTCAATTCAATATCAACGTATGACGATAGAAAAAAATGCAATGTATCAAATTGATAAAAGAACATGATTGTAGTCAACCGTACAATGTACCTACGTATGCAGTGTGCATGAATACATGAATACATAAATACACGCATACATACATGCATACATACATACATATATACAAACATACATACATACATCATACATTCATCATACATGCTACATGCATAGATATGTAATGCATATATGTATATATATACACATACATACAACATCATCATCACCAAGTGCCCTGCGACATGGCGTTGGCGATCATGGCCCTCCATATGTATCTATCCCTTGTTGTCGCAAGCACATCTTCTGCCCTCTGTCCCCAGCCACCCTGCAAGTCCGTCCAACATTTTCTCCCTGGGTCTACATGGTGCCCTCTTTCCCTCCAACTTTCCTGTTGTGACCAGTGCTCTAATTACCCTTTCCTCACAAAATGGCCTATCAATGTTGCGTATCTTTTCCTAATCTTCCTTACGAATGGTCTTCTTGTGTCTGCCTTCATCAAGACTGTCTTGTTTGTTTCTTTGGCCTCCATGGAACTCTCAACATTCTTCTTAGAAACCACATCTCGGCTGCCTCAATCTTGTTCTGGCTTTACTCGTTGACTGTCTACGCCTCACAATCGTATAACATTATCGGTTCTAAATAACATTCAAGAACTCTTTTCCTGATATTAATTAAAAGGCATTTATTGGTAAGAATGCTTTTCATCTTCTAGATTGCTGTTTCAGCTCGGCATATAAACATATAAACATACATAAAAGATACGTACATACATACATATATAAAGAAGTAATAGTAGTCCTCCATCAGTCGGTGTCGACTATGGATGATGCTCCCTAGTGTCGTGTCAAGTCCTCTTGACAGCTCTGGAGCACTGTCTGCTGTGCTGGTAAGGCTGATGTGGGAAAGATAACCGTTTGTGGTTAAATTTGTTCATTAATCTTAACACAGCATGTTGTGATGGAAGTCTGTTCGGTTGATCCTAAAAGAGTGCCTTATGTATGAACATCTGAGGTGGCAAAGAAGTTCTCCCTCGAGTATAGCTCACCGTTGTGTTCAACCCATCTCTGTATGTGCTTGCCTTTTTCGGTGATCACTTTTCCCCTGGTAGATCTGGGGGCGGGGGATGTTCTGCTTTATGTCGGACCAAGAACTTTGTTGATGCCCTCGTACATACCTTTTATGTTGCCTGTAGCTGCTGCAGTTTGAATGTTGTCACTGAGCTGTTGCCAGCATTCATTGGCACATCCTGGCAGCTCTGAGTGCTTGCAGGGATTTCTCTCTTCGTGAGCGTTGATATTCAGCGAGACAGCACGATTTACTTCAATAACAGGGTCCTCTCTCTGGACCTATCTTCAAACCAGTCGTTGTTCTTGGAGGTCTTCCTCCCAAAGGTATTAGGGTTGTTTTCTGAATGGTCTCTCGGAAGTGGTCCCATTTTTCAGATGCAGAGTTGTGCAGTTGGTCTGTGGACAGACATATCTGAGAGACCTGGCGAATTTCTCAGCTTCCTCTGGGTACTGTATCTTGGAGGTGTTAATGCGACCATATCCTCTTGTTTGGTACAGTGGAGTTTCTTAGATTGTAGCCTTGCAACACACCAGTGAGTGTTCTGTGCCACAGTCTGCACTATGGTATGTGCGGGTGAGAAACACGCTTGAGGCTTGTTCGTCTGACAATGACCATGTCCAGTTGGTGCCAATGTTTTGGTCAAGGATGTCACCATGACACTTTGTGTTGAGGCTTCATCCAAGGCATGAAGACCAAGAGTCGTGGTCGGCTTCCACTCTGGCATTGAAGTCGCCATAGAGAACAAGGTGCTCTTTGCTGGGGATATTTTTGATAGTGTCACTGAGGTTAGCACAGAACTCATCCTTAGTATATGGTGTACATGTTAGGGTATGAACACAGGCGCTGATAAGAAAACTGAGCCGTCAGACGTATGGAGATGGAGAGTCAGCTGGCGTTCAGATCCATTGTCACCTCGATCAATCATTTTCAGCAGGAAGTTCCTGACTGCAGGTCCAACTGTATGTTCTATGAGCTCCTCAGCACGCTTTCCTTGCAAGAAGAAAGTGTAGTCTTTCTCCTTGAGCAAGCCCGAGTCAGCTAAAAACGTTTCATATAGTCTCAGGAGCTCGTCTTTTTTGCATCGCTGTCTTGGAAGTTCTCTTATAGCCCTGTTCTCATTGTACAGACGTTCCAAAATCCCAGTTTGAGAACTTGTTTTTTTTTTTTGCTTTACGTTTGGTTTTCTTTCTGTTTTGCATGGCGCAGGTCTTGCAGTCTGCTTGTTGGTATTTTCTAATCTCCAAACACCCAATGTAGAGAGCAGACTGTGCCGAGACATCATCTTTCTGGTTGGGGATTGCCTAGCTTAACCGGGTGGTAGCTGTCCATGAAATCTGATAATCTCTCCCACCATTGGAAGTAGCTCCTGGCGCAACACTCTATGCCAGTTGAGCTGTAGTTTCTTATCACTAGACTGCTGTTTCCCGTGTTGTTTCACCATCATGGGGCGAAGCTGGAGTGACCATTTCAGGGCAGAAGCCTGGGCAGGGTGATATGGAGGAGAAGCTGTTGCCCATGCAGCAGATCTCGGCTTTCCACACTGTTGATGAAACCAAAGGAACAGTGAAGGCTGAAGGCTGTCAATCAAGACGTGGTCCTCCCCTACATATATGGTCAAAAACCTCACCTGCCAGACTGCCCCCTAAAACCTCACCTGCCAGACTGCCCCCTAAAACCTCACCTGCCAAACTGCCTCCTAAAACCTCACCTGCCAGACTGCCCCCTAAATCCTCACCTGCCAGACTGCCCCCTAAAACCTCACCTGCCAGACTGCCCCTAAAACCTCACCTGCCAGACTGCCCCCTAAATCCTCACCTGCCAGACTGCCCCTAAAACCTCACCTGCCAGACTGCCTCCTAAAACCTCACCTGCCAGACTGCCCCCTGTAAATGGAGTCACCAACACGTCATCAGGGAAAAGTCATCATCAACATGACATCAGTGAAAGGCGCTTAACGTCAACATGTTCTGTCTGTTGCATTTCAATAAAAGTGGCAAGTCTGAGGATATAAAATAAATGTTTTGACTGTTTCAAAAGGAGTGTATCTGTGTATTTGTGTGTGTGGTGTTTATGTGTGTGTGTGTGTGTGTGTGTGTGTGTGTGTGTGTGTGTGTGTGTGTGTGTGTGTGTGTGTGTGTGTGTGCAGATGTGTGTGTGCAGATGTGTGTAAGTGTGTGTAAGTGTGTATGTGTGCGATTATTGTGGAAAAAGACAAAATGTACACGATAGATGGGGAGAGCACATAAAATACCTATCTGAAGATGACAGAAAAGAGGAACACATACTAAAAAAGAACGTTGAAGGACCACCAATAATGAAAGTTGAAAAAATATATGACATGGGGGAAAACCCCAGGACTAGACAATATTATTATGGAAATTATTGAATCGTTGAATTTGGTATCAAAAAAGCAGCATTCCTCCTAAACGAACTTTATGAAATCAGAAAAATCCATCATACAATCAATTTGATGAGTAATGTGGCAACGATTATGTTACGGATAATCATGATGATAAGGAACATAATCAAAATGGAGAAGCAGAAGAACTATGCGGATTTGTTGAATGGAAAGGTACTACTGATGCTATAAACGTCATGAGAAATCTCATAGAAAGGTAAGTAGAGTTGGATGAAATTTTGCATTTATGTTGTTTGTTTTTTTTTTATTATACAAAGGGTTTTGATTGAGTGAGACACGAAGTATTAATCAACAACCGGAAAAGTTCAACACTGATGGGAAAAAAATCTAAGAATAATGAGGAATATGTATTGGAAATAAACAGCAGCAATGAGTGTAGAAAACGATATAAACTCTTCCCAAAATGTCAGAAGAGGGGTTAGGCAGGGATGTGTTCTGTCACCAGATTTGTTGTGTTCTTATTTTACAAGGAAACCGTCATGACAAACCCAGAACAAGGCCCTGGGAAAAAATGTTGGAGGGAAATGATAAGCAAGTTCCATTATACAGATAACACCATTCCATTTGCAGAAAACGAAAAGACTTAACAATTTTTGAATACAATAGAAACAGAAAGCAGAAAGAAAGAGCTAGAACTAAACACCAAGAAGAATGAAATCATGATCAGTAATAAACAAGATATCCCCTCTTCTAAAATAACAGCAATTAGCACAACGTTAAGTTGATACGTTTAAATATCTGGGAACAGTCAACTCACTGGATGGACACATTGGAAATAGCCAGCAGAATTGGCCAAGGTAAAACAGCATTAAACAAAAAATAAAAGCGTTCTTACCAACAAATGCCATGAATTGATAACAGGAAGAGAGTTCTTCAGTGTTATATAAAGCCAGTATTGTTGTACGGATGCAAAGCGTGGACAATCAATACACAAAGTCATAAGATGATCCAGGCAGCTTAAATGTAGTTTCTAAGAAAACTGTTTCAAGGATAGCAAAGAAAACAAATGAGAGAGCTTTGAAAGACCCAAACAGAAAAAGTGCATTAATGGAGAAGATTAGGAAAAGACAAGCAACATTTATATTACATTTTATGAGGCAAAGGAAAATTTGAGCACCCAGTCACAAAATCTAAAGGGGGAAAAGAGTATACTCAGGGAGAAAATATTGGACATTTTTGCTGAGTGGAGGAGAACAGAAAGAGTAAGAGATATATTTGCAGCAATAAATATTCATATGGAGGGCCATGATCATCAACGCTATGATGCTGCTGCTTCTGATGACAATGAATAGAGAGTTAGTTTACTGAAAGAACGTGTTGCTTTAGATAGCATCTGTGATGCCAAAATGTGGCTGATATTATTTCAAGGAATTAGCATATTTTTATTTGGTTATGATCACCAATGACTGTGATGGTATCATTGCAACATCAAAAACGATAGAACTTAAACTGTTAATGTAAACAATCTTATGGGGGACATTTCTTTTATCGTACTTTTGATCTCCATGAAACGCGCTCAACCCTGGAGATTATGATTCACAGCAAAACTCATTCTACACAACATCATTTTTCCAGCTGAATATACAAACAACACAAAAAGACGTACATTTAACAAAGAACAGCTCATTTACTAAAAAAAAGAGGCAGACTGATGACACAATTACTAATACACACATTCTGAACCATTGTAGAAGAAGAGAGTGGAGCAGATGTTGTGCACAGCATAAAAAAAGCTACCGAAAAATTTCTGACACTTCATGAAGTAGAGATATCGTATATATTCGATTTCTAATGAATTTTGCAATAGATAACAAGTTAGACAAAATCGTTATATACTTCTAGTAGCTACTGCTATCACTGCTTCCTTCTATCAAACGTTTCCACAGATTGAAAACCTGACAGATGAACGGAAACATATATTCTGATTTTTATGATACGTCGCTCATCGTGTGAAGTGTGAAGACAGTAGAAAAGAAGAGAACATCACTGCTGTTTGTTCACTGTTAGTGTTGATTGCGGTAGTGGTGGTGAGGGTGATGGTGGTGGTGGTGAATGGGTTTCAGGGAGGTTGGCAGATATGCGGGAATCGATGGTGGTGGTTTGTTCTACTGTTATTTCTTTTCCAGCGTGCGTGCGTGCGTGCGTGCGTGTGTGTGTGTGTGCGCGCGCGCGCGCGCGTGCTTGCGTGCGTGTGTATGTGTGTGTTGAGTGTGTGTGTGTATGTGAGTGTGTGTGCGTACATGTGTGTATGCGCTTGTGTATATATGTGTGTTTGCGCGCGCGCGCGCGCGTGTGTATGTATGTGTTATGAATGTGTCTGTGTGTATGTGTGTGTGTCTGTGTGTGTGCGTGTGTGTGTATGTGTGTGTGTCTGTTTGTGTGTGTATGTGTGTGTACTTGTGTGTATGTGTGTGTGTCTGTGTGCTTGTGTGTGTGTGTGTGTGCGTGCGTGCGTGCACGCATTTGAGCGTGTGTATGTGTGTGTGTGTGTGTGTTGTGTGTGGGCGTGTGTATGTGTGTGCGTGTGTGTGTGTGTGTTTTGTTGTGTCGTGTGTGTGTGTCGTTGTGTGTGGTGTATTGTGTGTGTTTGTATGTGTGTGTGTCTCCTGTGTGTGATTGGTATGTATGTGTGTGTGCGTGCGCTTGTGTCTGTATATTGTGTGTGTGCGAGCGCGCACGTTTGTGTGTGTGCGAGCGCGCGCGTTTGTGTTGTGTGTGTGTGTGTGTGTGTGTGTGTGTGGTGTGTGTGTGTGTTGTGTGTTGTGTGTATGCATGTACGTATATATGTGCACGTGTGAGTGTAAGCGTGTGTATGAGAGTGTACACGTCTATCATTGTGTGTAGAAATATGTGTGTGATTGTGTGAAAGTGTGTGCATGTGCGCGTGCGCGCGAATGTGTGCGTGTGTCTGTCTGTGTGTCTATGTCTGTGTGTCTGTTTGTCTGTCTGTGCATGCATGCGCATGCGCCCGCGTGTAAGTGAGAATGCGTTTAACTTTTTTTCATTCAGTTTGATAAGGACAAAAGAAAAATTGAAACAAAATAAAATAAAATAAAATAAAATAAAATAAAATAAAATAAAATAAAATAAGTAGCGACAATCTTGGCAACTTACGCTGATAAAGTTTCAGTTACCTCAGAGTCAATAAATCACTGTTGTCTTAATTAAGCATGTCGGAAGTGTGCGGGTAAGAGTCATAAATTTGTCAGGAAACAGTTGAAAGGTCTTGTGACTTGATATGTGTGATCGTTATATAGTGTGAAGGAAGACAGCTCTGCTATTGATGGTTAGAACACCCCTGTGTTCACGAGACTTCTCTCTCTCTCTCTTTCTCTCTCTCTCTCTCTCTCTCTCTCTCTATCTATCTATCTTTCTTTTTACCTCTGTCTGTCTGTCTGTCTGTCTCTCTCTCTCTCTGTCTCTCCCTCTCTCCCCCTCTCTCTCTCCTGTGCTGTTGCAATTTAACTACTGTCCTAGATTTCCTGTTCACATCACCATTCAACGTAGCAAAGTTCTTTGTGCAATGGACTACTGACCGTAGGTCATAAGTTCAAACCCACATCATTTACGAAATAGTTGTTGTGGTATGTTTCAGTGCTAACTGGCTTCTACCCAGAGTTGAAGGTGCTATGGGTTTGATGGGAAGTCTGGAAGGAAACAGTCGAATCTCATTCACTTTACGGTTGTGTCACTGATGGTGTTGATCAGATTTCCAGACCCAATACTACAGGTGTTTGTTAGTGTCAGGCCTGGTTGTCTCTAAGATATATGACAAAAGTGAGTACAGAGTGCAGTCTTGTCAGCGGTGGGACTTTGATATAATGGATAGAAGACTATGTCCTTAGCAGTGAAAAGATCAGAACGGCCAGGTTCGAATCTTGAACTACTTTTTTTCAATTAAAAAAATGAACTATTTTTCTCACTAGCTCGCCTCCTCCCCAATCATCGAGCATTCAGTGGTGGTCCAGGTGCAGTTTTACAATACTTGAAAAGGAAATAGGCACCACCGACTTTGAAATAAATCTACAAAAAAAAAAAACTATCAAATTATTATCAGACCTGCCAAGGCAGTATATCTAGAATAGGGACAGCTATGATTTCCAAACTATGAAGTGTCTCAGCTTTAGGTAACTGCCCTTGTGTTTTCGAGGAAGGTCTTTGAACTAAAGGCTGAAAGACAGATAATAATAATAATAATGATAATGTTTATTTGTATAGCGCATATTCCATATAAAAACATGCTCACCAGCGCTTTACATTTCGCAAGAAAGGCAAAAGGTGATAAAAAATGTTCACAATTACATACACAATAAGATAACAAACATTAAAGCTATACAAGTAAGAAGACACATAAACCACAGAATAATAAAATTTAAACACTGACTTATGTAATGAAGAAAGATTAACAGATTTTTCATATGAATAAAGAGGCATACTGTGTTTATATATTGCTGCATGTGTGTGCTTGCGTACGTGTGTGTGCGTGTGCGTTGCTGTGCGCGTGTGTGTTTGTGAGTGTGTGCGTGTGCTATGTTTGCATGCGTGTGTGTGTTTATGCATGCAATAAAATTAATCAATACATGTATTTTGAATGAAGATATAAACAGAAAATTTCTAATCCATATACAGGAAAAACATAACTTCAGTATTACAGCATTAACACCTTGACAATCAAAATTACCTCACAAATTATAAACTGTTCGCATATCATACATCACAATTTACATACAAAGAAAGATTTTTAAAAAGTTTCTTAAAGTATTTCAGTCTCTTTCCCACTCAATTTCTCCCCTATCCCCTCCTCAGCTGTACACATAGTGATACACACACATGCTCACTCAAGCACACACACACACACACACACACACACACACACACACACACACACACACACACACACACACATGCACGCACACACACACCTTGCTCTATAGGCCCTTATACAAAACACTTATACAGGCAGGAGAGATTAGTCTGATGACAGACTTGCAAACTAAGGCTCTTTAGGTCAGATGAGTTTGAAAGAGGTGGGTTTTCAGGTGCCGTTTGAAGGTTGAGAAACACTTAGTTTTTCTGAGAGACAGTGGTAGAGAGTTCCATACATTTGGGCCAAAGACAGAGAAAGATTTTTTACCAAAGGTGTCTAGAGAGAAGCGAGGAACAGTCAACAGTGAGGTGTCAGAAGAGCGGAGCGTTCGAGAAGGTTTGTAACCCTGCAGGAGGTTGGCAAGATAGGATGGCATGTTCTCGTGATGGATACACTGAAAGCACAAGATGATCCAAACACAAGGCTGCACCTGCAGAGGATGTTCCACGCATGGCAATCAGTAAACATGTGTAACTACGAGAGCCCAACAAGCCAGAACAACAAGACATACGATCACTAACAACGACAAAGCCCTGCAGGGATGGAGAAATGGTGCCAGGGTCAGGCAGAAGATGCTTCTGGATATCTGTGGCTATGACGCTGCACGGAGGCAGAGCGATGGTCGTTCATCTGAAGCAGATATGGTGTTCGATCCTCCCATAGCCACAGAGCAGCCCTTTCTATGGACAACACTGCTCTCCCTGAACGAAACGTATGTGTATGTGTGTGGTGTGGGGGGGGGGGGGCGTGGGGGGGGGGCAAGAATGAGGCAATAAAAGCAACTTGTAAGCAAAGCGCATGTCATATTACCTAGCAGAAGACAACCTGCCTGGTCATACAACTCTACAGTCCAACAAGTATCAACAAGAAAAGAATGAAAAAAACACTTCTAACCTTTGGTGCACGAAATGTCCAGAGCCTATTGGGCAATAACGATAAACCAGGATGGCGTACAACTGGATCGCCAGGCTGCTGGTTTGCTATAAGATTGACATGAAGCATTATAATCTTGGTTTCTTTTTTTTTCACCTTTTTGTTTTCATTTTTTAACAATGAATAGACATCAACAAACAATGTGTTAACAAAACATTTCATTGTATACACATAAGAGAAAGGTTTTAGACATCTGACAAATACAACATACAGAAGTTTCTGTAGACATTTCTAAGGGGGGGGGGGGTATTTCAATGAATACTTCAAGGTGATATTATGTATAGTGAAAGTCACTGACGAGGACATGCTGATCGTGAGCTGTGTGGAGGCTCACAGAGAATGAAAGAGATGTTGAAAAGTGATGTCATGGTTTCTCAATGCAACTTCTCCACAAAATGATACATAACAGACAGGATCAGTTTGGACATTGACGTAGCACACGATGGTGAAGTATCATTTGTGTTGGCAGCATAGGTCTTCTTGAAGGTAGCAGTAAGTAGTTCTGGTCCAGTAGACATCAGAAATGGATACCAATGAACCCTTCAATAGCCTTCATGAATGATACAACAGTCCTAACTACATAAGATGATGAAACACACAAATGTGAAAGTAATCACACGAGTAGGTCGACTTATCCAGCATTCAAATGAACGAAATCATGAATCCTCTCACTGCAGAACGGAAAAGAAAATGAAACAGTTCAACCATTACAACAGCAACAGAAGATTCCCTCAAATGTGATATGAAAACTGCCTGAAAAATATAAAAAGTGATGAGAAAAGCAAGCAAAAGGCAGAAGAAAGCCTATAGTAGACCAGTGAGGCCTTCGTGATAAATGCAACAAAGTCAGGTGATTGCATTTCATGCTGATTCCAAAACTGTTCCTTTATAGAGATGGTTGAACCTGAGGACTGGCAGAAAATGAATGTCTGAGAGGCGGTAGACACAGCAAATGAAAGTATCAAGATCAGTGAAAAAACACAAACAAATCAGCTGGCAGTGATTGTGATAGAAATGCAATGGCGATCAAATGTCAAGGGAAAAAAAACAAAGATGACATGGGTACATAAGAGATTAAGAAAGAGAGAGATGCCAAAAGAATCCAGAAGGCCAAATGGGACAATGGACATACTGAGAAAGTGCACTCAAAAGAAGTCTCAATTGCATTCACATGTGGCATCAGACCTCTCACAGGATCAGCTTCACCTTTAAATCTGTGTATGAATCTGCCCTTCAGTACTGATGTTGTGAAATGGGGGAAATCAGATGATCCCACAAACCTGCTCTGCCTGGGCAAACAAAAAGCAGAACGTGTCCTCAGCGTATGCAAAATAGTGCTAACCCTGGAAAGTCACATACGGAGGCACACTCAAGTGCTGAAAGAGATCACAGAATCGATCAATACAGCCAGAGAAAAAAAATCACGCCACCAGAAACTCTGGCAACCCTTTGCACAAGAAATAGCAGCAACTCGTCACTTGAAAAAAGCTGTAACAGCCTATCAAGGAAACGAGATCTGCTGAATGAAGCAGGTAACTGGGAATACACAACAGGTCTTGGACGAGAGAGAGAGAGAAAAAGAGAAGACAGACAGACAGACAGACAGACAGAGACAGAGAGAGACAGAGAGAGACAGAGAGAGAGGAGAACCAGAAAGCAAGACTGGCATGAGGTCACATAAAGTACCCCACTCTTATTCATCAAAACCAATAATTCTGATCAAACTCGTAGCCTACTTAAACAAGACTGAAACGTATGCTAGTCTAGCCAGCAACTTAAGGAAATCTGGCCTCAAAGCCAAAGCCACTGCCACAGGATTTGAAGCATGAAGGGTGGTAGGAACATCTGCCTATGACCATCTAAAACACTCGAGTTTTGAGAAGAAGAGGATCACAGACCTAAAGACAATAGCAGAAGCACCACTATCGTTTTCTTCTGTCATCATCATCATCAGGTGCCCTGCCGCATGGCGTTGGCGATCATGGACTTCCATCTGTCTCTATCTCTCGTTGCCCCTAGCATCTCCCCCACCCTCCTCGTCCCCAGCCACTCTGCTGTACGTTGTATTTTTCATTTTTAGACATGATCCATTTCCTTTTGATTTAGTTTAGTTATCACCTGTTTCATTTTACTTTGTAATAGTATATTTTGTTTATCTAATGATGTGGATACCTCTCTCTCTCTCTCTCTCTCTCTCTCTCTCTCTCTCTCACTCTCTTTCTCTCTTATTCTAATTGGATTTAATGCTTTTCTGTGATCAATAAAGTATTCTTCTGAGTCCACTGAGTAACAAAATATTCAGAGTACGAAGTCTTAATTCCCCCTCTCCTTTTATTCTCTCTTCACCGTCCAGCTATGAAAATCAAATCAATCACTTTATGCTTTCGTGTCTTCTGCAGCCCAGCATAATTTTAGGACAGTTTTCTGGTCTGTTTGTACTATCCTGATTTTAGTGATTTGTGTGTGTGTGAGTGTGAGTGTGTGTGTACGTGTGTATGTGCGTTTGCGTGTGCGTTTGTGCGCGCTGTGTGTGTGTGTGTGTGTGTGTGTGTGTGTGGTGTGTGTGTGTGTGTGTGTGTGTGTGTGTGTGTGTGTGTGTCACGCTTCATAAATGTCAGTTGACCAAAATGAGGGCCTGTGTTGTTTTGTTGAACAAATATAGGTTCTCATTCTGTTTCTGTGTATTTGATAAATTTAACAACAGTAGTAGTATAGTAGAAAAAGAAAAAAAAAAGTCGTAGAAGTGGTGACTATTTTATACTATTTTTTTTCATTTTCTGCAGTTAGAATAGTGTCATCCACATAACGAAGATTATTATCATTTTCCCTCCAACATTTATCCTGGGGCATTCTTCTAGGTCTTTCATGATGGTTTAACTTTAGAGTGAAAGCATATGTCTTGAAAGAACACATCCCTGCCTAACCGCTCTTTCGATGTTTTGAATAGAGCATGTATTATTTTATGCTTTCACTGCTGCTGTTTGTTTCCAATGCATATTCCTTATTAGTCTTAGATCTTTTCCATTAATATTGAGCGTATCCAGTTGGTGGATGAAGGCTTTAAAAAACAACACCAATAAAAAAACATTAGAAAAAGATCAGCAACATCAATAGGACATTTTATGAGACACGAGAAATTTGAGCACCTGGTCACAACAGGAAATCTAGAAGGAAAAGATCACTAGGCAGACCCAGGGAGAAAAAAATAGACTGTTTTAAAAAGTGAATGGGGACGGAAAGGGTAGGAGATATACTTTCAGTGACAAACGATAAATTCATATGGAGTGGGGGGAGGGGGGCATGATCACAAACGTCATGCGGCATGGCACATGATGATGATGATAACGACGATGATGATGATGATGATGATGATGATGAATTATTCGTGCCTTACCTGATCAAAAGCCTTGGTATAATCAACAAAACATAGATATAAATCCTGATTTAACCGAACTGATCTTCCTATGATGTGTATGGCATTCAAAGTTCCAGGGTAGACGCAAAAATGTGCTATTGCATGAAGACCATATAAACAGCCACAGAAGGAATATCAGGACTTTCACCATTTGGAATGTAACAATAGATTGGCCATCTAAATAAATTGACTCACGAGACAAACAGGTACTCTTGGTACATTCTCAGCTTCTCCAAGGTCAGATGGAAAAACAATGAAGAAATATACAGAAGAACATGTGTAATAGTATTGTGGAAAATAGGATAACCATGCATTGTGGCTTTTGATTAATAAAATGATGCTGCCCTGTTTCCAACAGAATCATGACCATCGACCCCCAAATGAAACCATTTAACATCACCATAGTGCAAATACATGCTCCCACGGCAGATTTTGACGATGACCATATTGAAGAATTCTACAGCCCTCTACAAACGGTCATCGACAAAGTTGACATAAAGACAATTTCATCATTCAGGGTGACTGGAAAGCCAGATTGCTATAGATGCCCAAGAAGAAGAGGGTCAATTTCTATAGACCCTACAGTAATGACAGAGGACTACGCCTGCTAAAACTTGTCAGCAATAATGATTTAGTTCTTGCCTACACACTTACTGAATACAAAACATCTTGATAATGGATTTGGTAGTCCCTGAACAGTCAGTGTCATTGCCAAACAGAGCATTTTCTTGTGAAGAATCCAAACAAGCCTGGCATGATAAGGCTAAAACAAGGACGTTTACTGGAGCTGACCTTGGCAATGACCCTGACCTTGTCATGATGGAATTCAAAGTATGGTTGAAGAAGAGGAAGAGATTGAAAAGCAGCATCTCAGATCAGTCTTGATAAACCAAAAATCCTGATATTGCAACAATTCCAAACAGTCAGACTATTACTGCTTGAAGAAGATCATGAAACCCTCACAATTTCACTCAAATGATGATTGAAACAGCAACCTGCTGTGTGATCATCTCACATTTACTATTTCATTTTATGATTTATGATTTTTCTTGTACCTCCATGATTCACCATCTGACAAGTTTATGATTTATGATTGGTGACATAATCCATTGTTTTGTCAATTCTCTATTTGTATTTCAGTTTATGACTTACTGTTTTATTCTTACTATTTGCTGTTTCACAAGTTTGATTTGTGATTGGTGACAGAAGGCATTGTTTTATCAATTCATTTCAGTTCATGGTTCACTATTTCTTCTTTTTTTTCTTTTACCTCTTTCACATAGCCTCCATTTTCGTGCTTTTCTTGGCATAATTTTTCTGTCTAAACTCACCAGGCCAAGAAACACTCTTGTCTTCTGATATGCTGCATGCAAGTAGAACATTTCCACTCATACCAAATACTTTAACGATGCAGATGGCGTGTGTTCATTCGTCAAGATGTCATCTACCGTATGGCCAAAGAAGAGAATGTCTTGATTGATTCAACTATGCTCCTCCCAAGAACCATGAATAACCCAACTACACGTCCTCTATACTTCCAGAAAAAAAATAACAACTTTAATATTTGATGTTTCATTCATTCAATTTGAGCACGTTGTACATCATTTTTCCGACTTCGCTGCCATACGCAGCATGACTTACTAATGTGAAAAATCTCAGCTTTATATGTTAGTTCCATGGTTTCATAAAACATGTTGATAGATACTTCACACTCAGCTCGAAGAATGCACGCTTGATATGGCCCAAGGATCTGAGCCATACCAGTTTATATTCTTTTTGAACCACCCATATTTTCTTTATGATACAGACAACCCTGTCGAAGCAAAATGTCTACAGACATATTACATTTTCTCGAAAACTCTTTTGTCTTTTTTAAAATGATTATACTTCATAATCATAGCTCTTACAAAATAAACATTGGATTCTATGAAATGGTCAGTTAGTTGGAAACTGTTCCTTATTTTTTTAAATATCTGTAACGAAACATTCAGTATTGTTATTGTCCCCAAGGCATAGCTGCACGATGTATAACGCTTAACAGTTTCATAAGAAACACTTGAATAAAATACTCTAAGGTTGTGAAGTACTTATTTTTAACAAAGTTATATCAATTAATGTAGTTAAGCAGTGCATGCAAGCACAGTGATTTTATGTTCAAGTCAATTGGTCTGAGACAAGGGAAACAATGGCGTTAACTGTAAATTTTCATAAAAAGAAAAGCAAATTATGATAAAATAAGCATCATTCCAGGCAATGATTGTTGTTCAGTCAATATTATGAACATGAACAATTAACTTAAATTATAAGAATATGAATAAATAACATATAGGAATTAAGATCTCAACATCAAACAGTAATGTCGAAAACGCGGAATCGAAAGATCGGGCCATAAACTCTGCCAGGAAGACGCAAGGGTACGGCTCACACGATCTGAATGCAAACTTCTTGCAGGGACGTCGGGACGAAGAGGCAGACAGAAAAAGATGGGAGCATCAGGGGATGGCTTGATGAACATTGCGGAGCTGAGACCGGGAGGGAGAATTTGGTTCAATCTTCAGTGTGTCCAGTACAGACACGGACGTATGATAATATAATATATATTTGATGATTGTAGTATGGTGAGTCGTATTTGATTGAACATAAATAATTAAGGAATATATAGAGAAGCAGCGTCAATAATCTACATGTCAGCAACAGCAGGGAAAAAATGTTGCCCATATTTTCCTGATTGTCTTTGTATGTTTTGTATATATTGTTTCTAAGGGTCTTCTATATAACAGATTGTATCATGATTTACTACTATCAAGCCACTTATATTTCCTAGATCTCTTCTGCCATGAATTTAACCATGCCCTACCTGTTGTTGATGAACTCGACAATTGCAAGCGTCATTCAAATCGATAGAAGCGTCATCAATTGTCGATACAGTATACCAAGAAATCTCTGGCACTAGCAGATGTGTTTACTGCATCGTTGATTCTTCCAGTTTCGACACAGTAAATAAAACCCTGTAGTGTTGTATTCCCATGTCATCTTAAATTTATACGAACAACTCTGATCCAAAATCTAGAAAATCACCAATATGGCACGTTTCTTTCAATTTAAGTGGTGTTGATACGGAGGCCAATATTTTTACTAAGATGTCTATGTTTAGTTATGAGCTTTATCCTTTCAGTCTTGCCAATCTATGACAACCTTCTTCCTTTGTTTCTTAGGAACAGCAGTTCTTTTCATTCGTGAGTTTCTGGAGGAATTTGCTAAGAAATGTGAGGTAGGTGTTTTGCCACTGCCAGAGATTGAAGCAGTGTAAAGCAGTATTACTAAACCCTATATCACTGGGTGCAGCAGTGGTATGGCGAAGTCTCTGATGGTGTTTGGGTGCCTGCTGTCTGTTTGGTGTCAATATTGGTCACACTTACTCTTTTCTTTTCTGTTAGTTGATAGTCAATTATGTCATGACACAAACAATACAACACAAATGTTTCAAACTTACAACTTTGTGTCCACTGCTAAATCCAATTCACAATGACTGTTTACACCTTGAAGATTGTCACTGTCCTGATGTCTCAAACATGTAAATTCTCTGTTGTGTTCATGGGTCCTACTGCACACTGCACAATGAGGTACCACTGTCCTATGATCCATGTTGACAAGTTTAAATGTGTATGTGTTTCAATAGTTTCAGGTTTATTTATGTTATTGAAATCATAAAGGAGAACAGCATCAGGATTATATTCACATTTGTTACATTTGTCTGACATTCTAACGAAGAAAGCATACCATTCATAATTTGCAGCTGAATTTCTGTATAGATAACAGACATAGAGAGACTGATTAGGGGATCCTTATTCAAGTTCTAATCAAATGCATTCAGCTGAAGTATTTTCTAGATCTGGCGTCATTGAGTGATATTTTCAATATTGCTGTGGATACATCAACAATGCCAGGTTGATCTAGGGTCTAAGCCTCTGTTCGTATTATGCTGTAGCTTGCAATATCGATAGAAGCTATAGAATTGCGAGGATAAAGCTGTGATTTAGTAACACCAAACAAGTGATAACATGAGATTAGATTATAAACAAAGAATCAAGATCTTGTGCATGGCTGCAGAAGGAACAGACTCCAGACAATATCTTTTAGCATGCGTGTTATCAAAGAACCACAATAATGGAATTAAAAGGGAAGTATGTCAACAGAATGAAAATAAGTATACTTTTCGTTAAGATGGAATTATTAGAAGATAAATCAATGTGGTTTTATTACAGAAGAATATCGTAGCACCAAACCTGAAAAATGCTACATAAAATACCACATCCTCCAGTCTAGTGATGATAGCCACCCCTGCTTTAACATAGATAACTCCACTAGATGATGAGATAAAAAGGCAGCCAATCATTCATCCTGACTGATTTGAAGAACCTACAGGGGCTGTAGGTGGGTTTTTCTATGGCGTAAATCTAGGGGGTATTGGTATACTACACTCACACAGGCCTTAGCAGAATAGGCGGTGCAATTTTATAACATAATCTTGTTTCAGAGACAGATTGATACAAGAACGTAGGACCCATACGCTACATGGTATAATCAACAAATATATTAATATAAATATATATAAGCAGCCAGATTTCTATTGAACAACCCATATATGAGTGTACAAAAGGCAAGTATGTACTAAGAAAAAATAAATCTGATGATAATAAACCTAAATCTTGCCTAAGGTGTTTATAGATTTGAAAAGTGAAAATCTTGTGGGAAAAGACATTTATAAAATTCATTTAATAAATGACGTCAAATTAAAGGTTCTATATGAGAATAGTTCGTTGGATTATTGCAGCCGATATAATTTAAACGCAATGGGTATATCATCTACGACAAATTGCACATGGTGTAACAATACAAGAGACTTTATTGAAAACTTCCTGTGGAACTGCCGCTGCGTCCTGGAGTTTTGGAAATTAATAGAACATTTAATCAATGAAAAATGCAATATATGAATATCAAATCACATGGAACCTTGTATTGTTCAATGTTGATGAAACTATAAAAAAATAATTTTAAAAACCCCAGAATATTCAGTCTGTTTGTAATGCTTGCAAAATCATTTATCTATAAATGTAAGATTGACAAACGTGCTCTGAATATACCTACTTTCCAACGATTACTGGCATATGTGTTATAAATATACAAACTTTTCAAAGGCTATTAAATGTAAAATTCAAAATTAATAAGTGTAATGCCAAAACAAACTTTCACTTGTCCATTTTTAATGCTCAACTGAATCAATGTAAACCACTGTTTTCTCAACAGAGAACAAATGAATCTGTATGACATGTCTTTTTTTCAATCTCGATGTTCACTTTTAAACCTTCGATGTATGAACTATTCTTATTTGTTGTCTGTAGTTTTATGCTGCTAGACGTCCAAATGTTCCTCTTATGTCTAAGAACTGATCGTTTTTGTTAGTACATAGTATGTTGATGTCAGTTCATTATATAACAAAAACAAATGACCAAAAATAGAAAAAAATCTAAGAGTTCTTAGAATGTGTCTGACAATAATGCTTCCTTTCCCATCAACAAATCCACATTCTTCTTCTGCTATTTCTGGTTTGATTCTCTTCCTTGTTATCATAATGATACAATAGATCTCTGTCACATGACTGATCACGCTGATTGCACGTTGGAGTTTGCATTCTATATCCACTGCTGTTTCCTTTGGAAGTACAATGAAATTTTGACATATTTTCAGGGATTTTTCCGGTGCCATAAATTTCGTTTAGGACTGTTATTTTCCAATACCAAATTCTTCGAGAGCCTTAATCATTTCCATGGTAATATTGTCTGGTCCTAGGGCTTTTCCCTCTTTCATCTTTTTCAGGACTGTTCAAACTTCATTTTTCATTACTGGTTGTCCATCAGTTTTCGTTCTTATGATAATTCCTCGTTTCTGTCATTGTCAAAAAGACTTCTAATGTACTCTCCCTATTCGTCTAATCGTTCTTATGATAATTCCTCGTTTCTGTCATTGTCAAAAAGACTTCTAATGTACTCTCCCTATTCGTCTAATGTTTTGTCTTTTTCTGTAATAAGTTTGCCATCTTTTGTTTCTAAGCAATCAGCTGACGTGCGTGTCATTTTTGTTTTCATGTGGGTAGTTTCTGTAACGTTTCTGTGCATAGACTTGGGGTCTGTTTTGTGTCCGTTTTCTATTTCTTTGCACTTTGTTTCTAGCCAAGCATCTTGCATTTATTCCTTATTTCCTTGCCAATAATTGAATTTATTCCTTATTTCCTTGTCTTTTTGTAATTGTCCTCCTTTTATTTTATCTTCCTTCATTCATCTATCAAGCCTAATTTTTTTTGTGATTCAATTCTTCTTTGTTTTTCTTTTAACTCAGGGGATTATTTCACATGCTTTATTTATTAAGTTTTTCAAAGTTGTCCATTGTTCTTCTCTGTCCCTAACGTCTTCTAGAGCACTAAATTTGTTTTGAACATGGACGCTAAATTTTGCACGAGTTTGTTCGTTTTTGTTTTTTTTTACAGAACCCAACATTTCGTTTGATGTTATTTTTAATTTTTCTTCTTTTTAGTGTCAGCTTAGATTTTCCAATTACAAAATTGTAGTCATTGTTGCAGTCTGTACCTGATAACATTTTGCAGTCAACACTCTTCTTAAATATCAACAATGAACTGAAACAAATCTTGCCTGACTCCAAGTCTAGGTGTTTTCCCTTATCGCCAAAAGTGCAGATAAAAGTGTCATGTGTACTTATTTACATGGTCAAAGTTATCAATACATTGGATTACAGACTGATTTTCTTGTGGTTGAGATCAATCTTTTATACATGCAATAGTAAGAGAACCATGCACATGACAATCACATGTACTGTAGTGGCACTATTGTGCATAACATACAGTTAGTGTCGTCCTGTAGAATAGTCCAATATCTCTACATGACATCAATGACATCAGTTTCAGTTTCAGTTTCAATTTCTCAAGATGACGTCTCAACGCTCGGAATGAATTCCATATGTACTATCGTCACAGGTTCCGTGTGATGGAGAAAATCCAGAATGATCATGGCAACCGGCCTTAAGCCTGCACATAAACCCAAGAGCTGGCCAGATCCTGAGGTCCTACCTAGATAGTTCCATAACCCTCGTAGGGGGGTGAGGGGGCAGAGACCTCAAATCTATCCGGGGCCAGCACCACGAGGGCGGCGCCCATCCCCTCTTCTTCGCTTCAAATTCATATTCATATTCACATCTTTTTACCAAGACCTCAGAAAAGCAAGAAGGCTAAATGGTCTTCAAGGGATGGGACCTGGGAAATCAACCTATCTTCCCAATGTTGTATACCAACGCAGTAGGCAATGCCCTGCTCTTCACGATTTTCAATTGCCGTGGGATATTTAGCGTGCACAGCCAGAAGGCACATGAGTCCAACTTCTTTTTCGTCCCCTTCCGAAGGACTAGACGTTCAGTTCGAGCTTTAGGTAAAACTAAGAAGAAAACTCGGGGTCTCTATGGTGAGTGAACCCTGGAACCTCGGGTTTACATGTAGTTATTGGCAGGCAAAAGTCTAAACATTCTGCCACTGTTCTCCCTGGTATCAGTGCATATGAAACTGAAAGTGAAATTGATTTACTGAAGTGTGACGTATCAGTTGACAGATGTTATTCCATCCTTCTCTTGAATGTCTTCTTTTTGATCATAACTCTTGTTGTTTTACTTCCTGCTATCCATGTCACCAATTTTCAAAGGTTTTGATTAAAGATTAGGTCTGGCATTGATACATGTATATCAGTGTCGGAACAAATACTGCACTTGGATTAATAAAAATCTTTAGAGGGAAATCGAGGTGGAACAGACAATCATGGATATAAGGGAAGTTTCCAGATATTCCAAGTTATGTTGTCTGACTCTCTGGTCATCTGTATTCTTGTTGGCAATGGTATTAACACACATACGTCTGGTTAATACTAATCTACCCACTCGCCCAATCAGTGTCAACACCACTACCATCACAATCACAACTACCGCCACCATCAACACTACTGATACCATCATCAACATTGCAACCACCCCCATCAACACCACTATCAACCCTACCAATAACACTAACAATACTATCAACATATCTGACTCCAACATCAACACCACTACCACCATCATCAACACTGACACCACCATTAACACCATTATCAACACCACCATCAACACCGCTAACAACAGAACCGCATATAACACGATCATCAATACCAGTTCTGGTTTAATGAAGATGAGTGACATGTGTCCCGGCGTTGACTATCTACATGACCAAACAAACGTTACAGTCCTTGAGGTCAACGTTCAAGATTGTGAAAAGGACAATTTGCCTGACTTCACCAGCAGTCCAGGTATAGTGCATGGAATATGTGGGGGTTCTACAGCCTACTGTCGTGTCCACATCGATGTCCCACAAGATATGTTTGCACGTGTCACTCTGCATAGGCTGGCGTTCTGGTGTGAGTCCAGTTTATGGGAAACCTGTCTACATGCTGACTTCTTCCTGATGACCTCGCAGTGTATACAATGTGGGATACACTCACTTCAAGAAGCCGTCTTTGAGTTCTTCGCCAAACACGTTTTTCTTACACACATGAATCTTCCTGCAATGAGCATTACCATAGAGACAATTAAGGAGAATGGCTTCATTATAAGATACACATCAGGACATTCTGGATATGTTCTACTGCCAGCTAGGGATAAATACAATGAAAAATCATTTGATGCTTACATCTCTGAAGAACTGAAAGCACCCTTTGGGTGGGTCATTATGATAAGTTCTGAGTTCTTTATGTGTAGAGGAGCTTATTGTGACATATGCACAGAGGTTATTTACACGGAAACAAAGACAGATAACAAAACTGTACGCTGGTGCGTTGAAAAGAACGAGTCACCAAGAGTCTTCCCTGTGTTTCATCTGTACATTAACAGTCATCTAAGTTTATATGACGTGTGTGAATACCCACAGAAACTGTCTTTTTCTTTTCATCCTGAGACTGACCAACCTTCAAAGCTATCAAGTGGCCAGTTCAACTGTTCTGTAGATTATTATTCCAGCTTTCAGCATCATCTGGACTGTAATTTGAAGACAGAGTGTGAAGTTGGACAGGATGAAACAGAACACTGTCCTTTTAGCAGTCCTAGTTGTCAGGGTCTGGTGGCTTCACGCAACAAATGTTTCAAGCACGTTGCAATAAGCGAACCATTAAACTGTCGAAAGCAGCAACACATATGTTTAAAGATGGGTAGTCAACCAGCTTCAATCAAAACAAGAGAAGAACAAAACGATTTTCATCAGCTTTTTAAAAATTTCTACTCCTTCATTGTGTTCATAGGGTCTATGTCAGGGTGGGCCTCAGGACCTGTTATGTATAGTAAGTTCCAAAAGTGGTCAGACAACACCATGATTTACAACTCGAATCATTTCATCATTGATCATCCACACAGGCCTTCAAGGGTTATCATGGGCAATATTCTTATGGACATGACGTTGATATACTGTTTGACACGATATTACATTTCAGATGGAATAGTGTGTGAAAACCAAACTCCAGCAGAAAGAAGGATTCCAGTGCTGAGTGTCCAATTCCCTAAGTCATCCCCACTATTTTCCATCTTCACACAGACATCACAGGTCTTGTGGACGTGTCTACATGGTCATATGACTCACAGCTTCCTGTCATGTGATGCCAGTAGTCGATGTGGAAAGATAGCGTATCCGCAGTCTTGTGTGTTGTGGGACATCAAGTGTCAGATGAAGAATACAACAGATCTTCATGGAAGAGCACTTCTATACACCATCGCTATGTTTGAGTGTGATGATGACATGACAACCGTGCCTTACACCCTGGTGTGTGACTTCCAGCACGACTGTTCAGACAACAGCGATGAGTCATTCTGTGAACATCTTTTCTGTAATGGTTTTCTCTGCTCTAATGCTCAGTGTGTTGGATACAGTCAGCACTGCAATGGACATTCAGATTGTCCGGACAACTCTGATGAAGATGGTTGTACCGAGCACAAATCAGACGGTTTTTATCACAGACAGGCAGATAAAAGGACAGCTATCATCATCACTCTTGATGGCGCAGGCTTCTTTACTCAGCAGGTCATGAAATCTGATGAATCATGTCCAAACACTCATTATCATTGTACAGATAACCAGCTGTGTTGTCTCCCTGTCTACACACGATGTAACGGATTTTCTGACTGTACATATGGTGAGGATGAACAAGACTGTGAGAGAGCGATGTATTCTGGATTCTACCAATGCCGAGCTTCAAGGGTGTGTGTACATGAGGATCACCTGTGTGATGGTTGGGGTCAGTGTCCACAGCATGATGATGAGCGGATGTGTGACATGACATGTCCTGATGGCTGTCTGTGTCAAGGTCACTCTGCCCTGTGTAGCAGACCTTTTCCTGCTTACCTCTTTCCCCATTTTCGTTACGTGGATGCCACAGGGTCAGGAATGACGCTGACTAATTTCAGCACCAGCCCTTATCTTATTTATTTAAGTCTTTCACGTTGTTCCTTAGCTGACATAGCAGACGTGCAGACTGTAAACCTGCTTTTTATTGATCTGTCCAATAACCAGTTGAAAACTGTCAACATGAATACGTTCTTGCAAATGTGGAATTTAAGGATATTCATTTTGAAAAACAACCCTCTGTCATCATTGATATGTATAGAATTTAACGTATATTACACTTTGAGAAACAATAGACTTGTCAAGAACACACCTAGACATACTTAATCATAAACTGGGTATGTATTTACCTAAATTGCGCTGTTTGAATTTATCTTTTTCTTCCATCAAAACCATTACATCCACAGGATTTAAAACTACCCCACAACTGACTGAACTCGACTTGAGAGGCAATCCTGTGAACAATTACTATTTCAATTTGTGGTCAGGGTCAAGTTGTTTGAAAACTATCTTTACAGCAAACTTTCGTTTCTGTTGCACGATTTTATTTCCAGAACAGGCAGACAAAAGAACATGTTCATCGCCACAACCTATGTTTTCTTCTTGCACCGATCTGTTACCAGCTGAACTGTATAGACTGTTCTTTGTGTTGAATAGCGTCTTTGCAATTTTGGGCAATGCTATGTCTGCTATAGTGCTTTTTCTTACACAGAAAACATTTGAAAGAAATTTCACTGTATTCCTTCTTCTTTTCCAGGTGGCTAAAATGTGTATGGGAATCAACACCAGTATAATCACATTCGCACATGAAATGTCTAGTGGAAAATATATATTCTTTGAAAAAATATGGATCAACAGTTTGACATGTAAGATGGCTGGTTTTCTTTCTCTTCTGTCCAGTGAGGTGTCAGTTCTGATCATCTGTTTCATGACACTAGATCACATCATTGTACTTTGTTGTCCATTGACCAGACACAAACTGGACCAGTATTCAACAGCTGTGGTTTGTGGAGTTATATGGAGTCTGGGAATAGTGTTGTCAGTGACACCTTTTCTCCCTGGGTTGTCTCACTGGGGTGTTGATGATCAGTCTGGTCTATGTCGTCTGGCTTTATTTGACTGTTACAATTGTCACCAGCAGTTCCGATGGTTCACGGTCATTGTGATTTTCAACTTTATCTTACATTCTGTGATCGTTGCTGGTCAAGGCATCATCTACAGACGAACTCCAAAATGCCAAATTCTACTGGATCCCAATAAGAGGTCCGTGTATTCTTCTGCACAGATGTTGGTCAAATTGGCATTGACAGATGCTATGTGCTGGTTTTCCCTGGCTCTAATAATGCTGGTGACATCTGATGATGGTGATTCACCAGACAAGACACACGTGGCTGTTGTTGTGTTTATCTTACCACTCAGTTCTGCACTCAGCCCCTTCCTGTACATGTGGAGTGTTGCAACACAACAGCGAAAACAAAAACAAGAAGAAAAAGTCTTACAAATGTTGAAATCACGACTTTCATTTTCGACAAAACAGTTCATGTAAGGAATCATATAATAACCTGCAGGGATAAACTAGTTAACATTAAACAAATGAAAACATTTTCTGCAGTGTTTTGCTATAATATTTTTATTTCATTTGTGTTGTTAGAGACCTGACAATTAATTTTGTCTTTTAAAAGGTCTGTTTTATTTCTTGGTTGTTCTGGTTATTATTGTTCTTTTGTTCTTACCACTGCATTGCAGACGACTCTGTTTTCAATCTCGTGTGGCTGAGGATATACACCTGAATTTACTGTTCTCATTTTTCTAGGCGTCACATCTTTTTCAGGACAAAATGTGATCCCTCGTGCCCTGTAGAAGGTTGTTGGAGGTTCTTGTGCAAGCTTTCTTTGTCCATCATGATGCCTACTCATCTTTTATGTGAATTACCACTAGAGTATATCATTGTGTATTCTCCTGATGTTATCATGCCTGCCCCCTTCCATCTCACTTCCCCTAGTCCTAAAATACAAATGTTAAGCCTTTCCATCTCTGTTTTGATATTTTCTAATTTACCCTTCTGCAACAGTGTTCTTATATTCCATGTTGCAATTTTTATGTTTTTAAATCTGAGTTTAGGGGGTTTGGTCGCAGTAGCTGGCTGACGGTCTGGTGTCACCTGTGCCGCATGACGGTCCCTACCGGACGAAGCTGCTCCACAGGTGCACCTATTTACGTCGTTGTCTTTATTCATTTTTCTGTTTCTGTCCATGAGTAACCGGGGAAAATTACGGAGGTGGTTTCCCGTTGCCTTCCATCGGTTTGTGTACGGTCTCTCCGCTAGCCTTACTCTCTCCCGAGATGTCCACAAGGCAGTGGAGCTATTCACCCATAGCTTGGGGATCTGGTTCGTGGGCACCAGGGCACATCCACACGCCGGTGCGCCTGCGTGCCTCACGTCTGGGGGCCAGACCTCCTCCGAGTCCTACGAGATTTAGCCTGAGTCCGTGAGGTGCTCAGTTACCGCCTGTCGCCATGAGGAGGCACAGCGTAGGGCATGCTGATGGAGAGGCTATGAACTGACAGGAAGAGACTTACGCCTTCTGCTCTTATTTTCGCATAGCTGCAAGCAGCAGTGCTAAGCCAGCGGTGCAGGCTGAAGCCGACACACTAGACGCATCACATCTGCCGATGGCAAGCGTCTGTTGACATGATGCATCTCAAAACTACTTATATCATCTTGTGAGGACTGACCCATACACACTTGCCAGATCGAGCCACACCACGTTGATGTCCCTCTTCTCTGTTTTAGCTTTCTGAATTGCTTCCCAAATCTCCGTGGCTACACAGCCTGACACTCCTGGGATGCCTCCTATTTGAACTGACAAACCCAGGTGCTCGTTAAGCACAAGGTATTTGGTCAAACTTGCTGACATAAGGAAAAAGTAAATCTTCCTTTCAACATTCAGAAGTGATATTGATCTGAACTTGCTGATGTCACTTGAGTGCTGTTCTTTTGGAATGTACACTTCATCAGCTATCACTCATTGAGTGCTGAGTCGTCATGTTCATCCATGCTAATCTTATCAGTTAGTGAAGTCACTTGAGGACACTGGGCTCAGGTGATGATTTGACTTTGGCTTTCTCCACCACTTTATTTACTTCATCCAATGCTGGTGGCTTCTTATAAAACAGTTTCTTTGGCATTGCAGACCAAATCAGACCCTGGATTTCATTTGGAGCCTGGGTGTAAAAGATATCCCTGTTTGACTCCTGTGGACAGTTTAAACATGCTGACAGATGTGAATCACATCACATGCATGCCTGAGGAGTAATATAAAAGTTGACTATGTTTACCATTTTTGTGGATTTCTTCCTTTGAATTACTCATATGATTAATTGCAGTTAGCTGTAATGAACTGCAATGAATAATCTTTTTTTTCTAATTAAGCGTTGTTTCAAAATAATCATGGAAATCAATATGCAAATGTGATCAGTCGTTTAGTGTATCTGGAGAAACCTGCTTGTTCCTTACTGATATGTTTGTAATTTTCAGCCCACATATTGGGAAAATCATGGATCGGAAAGGCAGAAAAATCCATTCAGCACGTATATCAACTGACCAAGCTGACAGAGAAAAAAATGGGAAAATATTCAAACCCTTTAAAAAAAAACTATATAAAACCATATACCATAAATCCGGGAGACACTGTTGTGAATAGACTGATGATGCACAAATTAATCTACTCATGGAACAACTAAACTGTAGCCCAAAAGACGTAATCATATACACAGATGGCTCAATCACCGATAACAAATTTGGATGGAGCATCACAGTCAAACAGAACGGAAACACCACCATCATAATCATACGCCCTGCCACATGGCGTTGGTGATCATGGCCCTCCACATGAACCTATCCCTGTCACTGCAAGTACATCTGCCACCCTCTCTGTCCTCAGCCATCCTGCAAGCCTGTCCAATATTTTCTCCCTGGGTCTACCTGGTGTTCTCTTTCCCTCCAGATTTCCTGTTGTGACTGGGTGTTCTATTCACCCCTTTCCTCATAAAGTGTCCTATAAACATTGCTTGCCTTTTCCTAATCGTCTTTATTAAACACCATACATATTGAAAATGCTAACTTTGAGATTATAACCCCTGTCTAACAATAAAACTGGAGGCAGTCACACATACATTGACATTGTCAATTTCACTAGATGATGAAATGAAACAAATTCAAGCTTCATCTTGACTGACTCGATCAACCTACGTCAAAAAGAGCAAAACGTATAAAATCTCACGTCCATCTACTGTCCTGTCCCGGAAAATGTTATGGGAAACGTACGTGCTGACAAAATGACATTAAATGCCACTATAATAAAACCTCTGCATCTCAGACGCTTAAATCATACTTCACGTACACAATATGAGTCATAATACCAGTTAGATGAAGTGATCAAAAATCTACTATGAAAGGAAACACAAGAGCAATTATCAATCATACAAATATTGGTACCATCTCTAAAGTAATTCTGTGCAGACTCCTAAAGCATGAAGTGGAAAGCGTTTGTTGCTTTTCCTGAATTGGAGATAAACAAAATGTGCAGAAACGGAAAAAGACAGTTGGAGAACACACTCATAATGTTTGTTTGTTTGCATGTGGTTTGTTTGTCATGTGGTTGGTAGTGTCTCTTTAAGTCTGTCATGTGTTTGTTTGCCTTTCTTTTTGTTTTTTTGTTTTGTTTTCTGTTGTGTGTTTGGTGTGTATATGTATATACATGTGTGTTTCTGTTTTGCTTTTGTTCTGCTTGTGTTTTGTTTTGCTTTTTTTGTCTACTTCTGTGATTCATAATATTGTTTAATGCATTCTAATGCTAGGGCATGTCTGTGGGTGTGTGAATGTTTGTGTATGTGTTTCTTCTTGTTGCTATTTTCATTTCATATTTTTTTTCCTTTGTTCTCTCTTTCTTTCTTTGTGTATGAATTTAATCATTGATTGATGTATTCATTTCAATGGTAGCTGATTTTAAGCACTTCTCAGTCTGTTTGACTCTGACATTTCTTGGTTTACTTTTGAAACTCACCCTTTCATGACTCTTTAACAGCCCACCTTTGAGATCCACCAACAAAGAGCCGGATAAATCCTGTTCAGACGTGTTTTGTTTTGTTTTCTTTTGTTGTTGTTGTTGTCAGAAACATGGAGACACGCAAGCAAGCTAGCACACACACACACACACACACACACACACACAACACACACACCACGCACGCACGCACGCACGCACGCACTACATACATACATACATACATACACACGCCTTGTCGTAGCAAAATCCCCTTCTTAGCAAAAAGAAAAAGCGAAATAGGAGGGCAACGACAAAGAAAAGAAGAAGAAGAGAAGAAGAAGAGGAGGAGGAGGAGGAGGAGAAGGAGGAGGAGAAGGAGAAGGAGGAGGAGGAGGAGGAGGAAGATGAGGAGGAGAAGAAGAAGAAAACAACAACAACAACGACGACAACGACGACGACAATAAGAGGAAGAAGAGCAACAGCGATACCATCATCATCATCATCATCATCATCAGGTGCCCTGCCGCATGGCGTTGGCGATCATGGACTTCCATCTGTCTCTGTCTCTCATTGCCCCCAGCATCTCTCCCACTCCCCTCGTCCCCAGCCACTCTGCAAGTCCGTCCAGCATTTTCTCCCTGGGTCTACCCAGTGCTCTCTTTCCCTCCAGCTTTCCCATTGTGACCAGGTGCTCCAAATACCCTTCCTCATAAAATGGCCTATAAATGTTGCCTGTCTTTTCCTAATCTTCCTTATGAGTGATCTACTTGTGTCTGCTCCATCAAGACTGTCTCGTTTGTTTTCTTTGCTGTCCATGGAACTCTCTACATTCTTCTTAGAAACCACATCTCGGCTGCCTCAATCTTGTTCTGGCTTTGCTTGTTGACTGTCCACGCCTCATATCCGTACAACATTAAATAGCAGGGCAACGTCAAAGAAAAGATGAAGAAGAAGAAGAGAAGGAGGAGGAGGAGAGGAAAGAAGAAGAAGAAGAAGAAGAAGAAGAAGAACAACAAACAACAACAACGACGACGACGACAATAAGAGGAAGATACCATCAAAACAACAAAACAAAACATCTATAGAAAAGAAAATGGTCACTCAAAACAAACAAAGGTAAACATACATAATAATCTACCCACGAATGTGAGAAACAAAAATGTGACTGACTTTTCCCAAACACTTTGATCTATTGGAAACAAAATAACTGATTTTTTTCCATTTGAAAAAAAATATCATCTGCAAATTATTTTACATTGAAACTATTCATGAGTAGATGAGTTAAACTCTACTTGACAAACTCGGTCTGTTGTCATCACTAACAATTGGTCAGCTCCTTGTACGCCAAAAAAATGGTGTCTCACAAGGTTCAGTTTTGGATCATAACCTCTTTGTTATGCGTATTAAACTGCTTAGCTCTGTTTTACACGGTCAGGAGAACTGTACCATATTCTTTTAATGATTCACAACCGCGCTCCTTTTCTCACTTGAGACATCTGAGCACTGGAAGTGTAATTAAAGACCAGACTGAGAACATAGCTGCCTAGATGAAAGTGACATACAGCTGACTCAAAGTAGGAAGAAAAAGTTGCTGATGCGCATGCCTTTGATGTATATGACACTAATGCGTGCAATAATCAAGTGGATAAGTTGTCAGACCTCCAATCAGAAAGTCTGGGTTAGTCCTTGCTTGGGTACTTACTGTCTGACGAGTAAAAGGTGGAGGTTTGTTTGATCGCCCATGTCACCTATGTGCTGATGCTCAAACCATAGTGATGTGTATATGCACACAGAACATCAAATATGCACGTTTAGATCATGTAATCATGTAAATGTTTGGTGGCTTACAGACACATGAAAACACGTCATTCCTTTAGATAACTTAAAATCAAAATATAAATTGTTGATGTACACATCACTGTTTTAGACTACTTCAGAAATAAGTCGTCCACGTACATGGCCGTGGTGATGACCTCCTCAACCTCTGGCTACGTAGCACTTATAGCCAGGCCACACACACCAAGGTCTGTCCACTGCAGTGTGACCATCCCGCCTGGCAACGTTATTATGATCAGCGTGAGACGGTTTGGAACAGTACAAATTTCACTCTACACTCAGGATTACAATGAACAAGGAATACTTGTGTTCCAGAGTGCAAGATTTCCGTATTTCCTGTATTTTGCCCATATGTTCAAGACCACAAAATTGAAGATTTCTCTGTCTGGTGGGAATATAGGGAGTTCTGTACATTTCCATGTTTTATTTTCCTTTCACCCTGAAGAGAAAAAACCCTCAAAATTGTCTGGTGGTCTGTACGGTATATTCAACTGTTCTGTGGAAAACTATTCTAGTTTTCGGCATCACCTGGACTGTAACCTCAAAGCAGATTGTGTAGATGGACAAGATGAAACAGAACACTGTCCTTTCAGCAGTCCTGAGTGTCAGGGAGATGTCTCATTATGTAACCACTGCTACAGGTACGTGATGACATATGATCTGTATAGATTTAACCAGTCTGAACACACAACTGAGAGGACAGCCTTAGAATATTGTACATCTCTGGGAGCCACACTTGGAATGCCAAAGTGTATCAGCAACTGGTATACAGTTATGAAAAATTTCAGCTGGATAGCGTTTGGAAATATTTTGGTTGGTCTGCGTTTTGGTGACAGATATGTGTCCAACATGTACAGATACTCTGTTGTGGGACTTGACAAGACTGTTATATTTCGTCCTGTCAACAAAGTTACGCAGTGGTTCCCAAAGGGAATGTGCTTAACACAATCTGTTTCAGTGATACACTCGCCAAATGCAAGGAAGACAATGCATTATATCTTGGAGCAATCTGTGAATTCAAGAAGCGTCACACGCTAGAAGAGAATGATCACTCCAAAACAGTATCCTTTACCAGCATCCAGTCCATAGACAATACAAGAAATATGTTTCTGACTTTGTGTCCTGGTGGTCATTGGACACATACGTTTCTTTTGTGCGGTTCCCATGAGTATAATGTGTGTGGTCAGGGCTACACTTTCCCTTGTGCGTTTTATAATCACTCGTCACTGACTACACCTGGAATTTATCATGACACTGAACAACACGTCACTTCTGTTCCTGTATTTCTATGTGAAAATGACGTAACACTGCCGTTCACTTTGGTCTGTGATGTCAGACCTGACTGTCAGGATGAGAGTGATGAGTCTTTCTGTCAGCATCCTCCTTGTGTCTACATGTTTACTTGCTCTAATGGCCAATGTGTGAGTTACGATTACGTGTGTGACTTACAGTCTCACTGTTTGGATCATTCTGATGAAAAGGACTGCCATATTCAGAGAATTGATAAAACAACGAACATCAAATACCCACCACCAGCCCTCATCAACTTTGACAACATGCACATATTCATTTCAACAAAAATGAATCACAGTCAGTCTTGTCCTGAGACTCACTATCGTTGTTCTGATGGGTACAACGACTGCCTGCCTGTCTACACACGATGCAATGGAATGTACGACTGTATCTATCATGAGGATGAAGAAGGATGTGGGGCTGTTGTGTGTTCAGAGTTTTTCAGGTGCAGATCTTCCACAATATGTGTGCATAGCAACCACCTGTGTGATGGCTGGCCTCACTGCCCATTTCATGATGATGAAATGCTCTGTGACATGACGTGTCCTGTAGAATGCCTATGTCAAGGCCACTCATTTCTGTGTCCTCAGCCTTTCATTCCCAAACACTTCCCTCAGCTGCGTTCTTTGGATGCCACAGGTTCAGGTTTGAATCCATTAGCCCTGAGTCACAATACCTATCTTATTCATTTGATTCTTGCTCAGTGTTCTGTGACTCACATGCCTACCATAAACTTATTGAATCTAAGGTACCTTGATCTCAATGGCAATAAACTACAAAATGTTAGCATGACACTTGTTATTGAATTACAGAATCTAAAGACGCTGTCCCTGTCCAGAAATCCTCTCACTGTGCTTCACACAGATCCATCCCCCATTACCATGCAACGTATTTTAACAACCTTTGACATTTCACACACCCCACTAACACTTTTTGATACTAAAGTTGTGTCGCAGTTTGTGCACTTGCAGAAAATAAATTTAAGTTTTACCTCAATTCATACTGTCATTTCAGAGGGTTTTCAGTTACCATCACGCTTAGCTCAGCTGTATATGGAGGGTAGTCCAGTGAAAACCTTTCCACCTGATATATTTCAAGGTTTGTCTCATCTACGTGTTATATCAACACAAAACTATAAACTTTGTTGTAAAGAAATACTCCCACCTGACTTTGATGACACCTTTTGCCACGCCCCCAAGGATGAAATTTCATCATGTGAAGATTTACTTCAATCAGAGATGTATCGTGTGTTTTTGTGCTGGTCGGTTGCATATCAGTGACTGGTAACGTCTTCTGTTTCATCATACGTTTTTGTGCATGGAGGTTGGCATCTGCAGGTGGCTTCAATGTGTTTGTCTCCAACCTCACCATGGCTGATTTTCTGATGGGTATCTACATTGCAATCATTGGAGTGGCTGATGAATTGTTCCGTGGCAAATATCCATTACGATGACATATGGATGAACAGTGTGGCCTGTAAGGTGGCAGGAGTTTTGTCTCTGCTGTCCAGTGAAGTATCAGCTCTGATCATCTGGCTCATCACACTAGACCGTTTTATTGTTCTTCGCTTTCCATTCAGCACTCTGCGATTTCAGAGGACTTCAGCAGCAGTAACATGTTTGCTGACTTGGTTGGTTGGCTGGTTTTTCGCCATGTTGCCTTTACTTCCAGTGACGTCACACTGGGAGTTTTACAGCCAGACAGGTATATGCATTCCACTGACAATAACGAGACAAGGGTTTAAAGGACAAATGTATTCTTTCAGTATATTGATTGTCCTTAATTTTGTTCTCTTTTTGTTCATCTCTGTGGGCCAGGTTTTCATCTACTGGTCAGTACAGAAGAATGCTTTGAGAACCAGCGCTACAAAGAGTGTCCAAAGATATAACCATAGCTCGCGTTTGATCAGTGTGGCTGTCACAGATTTTATGTGCTGGTTTCCCATTGGACTTTGTGGACTGTTGGCGTCAGTTAGTGTTCCAATCCCTGGAGATGTGAATGTAGCTTTAGCAATTTTTGTACTGCCCTTGAACTCTGCTCTTAATCCCTTTGTGTATACCTTCAACATGGTCATGGAGAAACGGAGAAAATCAAATGAAGCTAAACTGCTCAAATGGCTGGAGTCACGTGTTGATTTGATTGACAGCTAGTGGTGTGTGCATTGGACTGTTTTGACAAGAAAACAAAATGAACTAGTTGTATTCTCTCTGTGTCTGTCTTTCTATCTCTGTCTCTGTTATTGTATCTGACAGACTACAAATGTCTGTGTAATCCATTCATCTCTCTCTCTCTCTTGCTCTCTCTCTTCTCAATCTCTCTCTCTCTCTCTCTCATTCTCTCTGTCTCTGTCAGTCAGTCTGTCTGTCTGTCTCTCTCTCTCAAATATTTAAATATACTTTTTTTTAAACAGGGCGTATTTTAATATATATATATACACACATACATATATATACGCACACACATGTCCACACACGCAGGCGCACAGTGACACACAGAAACACAATGACACAGACACAGACACACACACACACACACACACACACACACACACACACACACACACACACACACACACACATACACACACACAATATACACAATATATACACAAGAATTGTAAAAATATAACTAGCAACAGGTTGATTGAAAATATTATATATTCCAATTTATACCTACTAAACAACAGACACGTTACCCGTGTCCCTGACATACCAACCCATAGACCCACAGCTATCGACCTTACCTTAATCTCACCATCGCTAGCACCAAATGCCACATGGCAAACAGAGGATGACCTGTTGGGATCAGATCACATGCCTATATTTCTTACCCTTAACCTTATCGCTGAAATAGATGCAATGCCACAAGATAGTTTACCCAAGTTTAACTATAAATACGCAGATTGGGCCATGTTTAAAGCTGTCCTACAAAGTACAAGAACAGATCTATCTGAAACAATGACCTTAAACGATAAGTACGTAGATTTCTGTAATTCACTCTTAAGGGCCGCAAAAATTTCAGTTCCAGAACTTAAAGCGTCAAAAACAGGAAAACATCATGGAAACGTCTGGTGGAATAAAGACTGTGAAAAGGCAGTCAACGAAAAGAAAGAAAAATACAAACAATATATAGCAAATAGGTCACCTCAAAATCATACGGCGATAAAAAGTGCCAATATAAACTGTAACAGAGTCATAGAACAAGCTAAAGAACAATATTGGACATCTTTTTGTACATATGAAGTAAGTGACCATAAAGATATGCAAAAGATTTGGGAAAAATTGAAAACAATGAAAAATGGGATCAAATTGCCATCAATTCCAGTAAAGCTAGAAAACAACCCTTTACCTAGCTCACAGGAGAAAGCAGAAGCTTTTGCAGTCATGTTTGCTGAGGTTTGTCGAGTAGAAGGACTTCCTGCCTCTAGTAGAAAGTATAGGGTACAAGAAGAAAAGACCGACGCATACAAGGATCCTGCACCAGATAATATGCATTAAGTAAAAGCACCAATCACGTTCCAAGAATTAAAAAATGCCATTAAATCAATTCCAAATAAAAAGACATCAGTAGGATTTGATGCAATTTCCAATGAGATGTTGAAAAATTTACCAGAAAAATTTTTTAATCTTGCTACACAATATGTTTAAAAACTGCTGGAACAGCGGCAAACTGCCTAACTATTGGAAACAATCAATAGTGGTTCCTGTGCTAAAACCAGGTAAAGGTAATATTGACTTGAAAAACTACAGGCCAATTGCAATAACATCGCACGTATGTAAACTAATGGAGAAAATAATTTTAAAGAGATTGATGCACTACTGTGAAAAGAATGAAATATTACCAGTGAATCAGACAGGATTTAGAAAAGGCAGGTCACCAGTGGAACTCCTTACCAAACTAACCACTAATATCAAACAACAATTTGCCAGACGTCAATGTGTTTTAGCTACATTTTTTGATATCACTAAAGCATACGACCAAGTATGGCACTCCAGATTATTACTCAAATTGAAAAGTATTGGGCTGACAGGTCACATTTTTGATTATGTCAAATGCTTCTTAGAAAACCGAGTATTTCAAACGAGGATTGAAAATGTGTATTCCACAGAACGACTTATTCAAATGGGTATCTCTCAGGGATCCGTTATTGCTCCCCTTCTCTTCATGATATTAATGCATGATTTACCCAGTAAAATTTCTAAACATGTAGTTTTAGTTCAATATGCTGACGATTTTTGCATGTGGATGCAGGTAAATATGAAAAGAAAAACTCCTTTGCGCTGTCTTAATTATACGCGTAAATGTTATCAATTGGAGCTTGATACAATAGCACGATATATGGTAGAAAATGGACTGCATTTATCAGTGGAAAAAACAAAGATAGTTTTTGTTTAACAGTGGAGCTAACCCAGCAAATATTCCCACGTTCAAACTGGGAGATACTCTTCTTCAATATAACGAGTCGATTAAATTCTTAGGAGTTTTCTTTACAGCGAAATTATCTTGGAATCAGCATATTGAATACTTATTAACAAAAGCTCAAAAAAGTTTAAATTTCTTGAAAATAGTTCGCAAACAGACATGGGGACAAGATATATCAACACTTGTTCATCTTTGTAAATCGCTTATTAGATCTAAATTAACCTATGCCCAAGAAATCTTCTTCAGTGCACCGAAACACTTATTAACAAAACTGCAGAGCTTAGATTGTAAAGGTTTCAAACTTGCGCTGGGTCTTCCAATGCATGCCTGTTGTCATACAACGCAATCAAATTATTGCCGCTTGATGAACAAAGGAAAGTCGCTTCCACTAAATTTCTGTTAAGAAACACCACTATAGAAAACAGCATTGAAACAGAGACAAAAATAAGATCAGACTCCGACTTTCCAAAAAGAGCTAAATCAATATCCTCACAGGTCACACTAGCAACATATACAACTGATGTCATGAAAGGCTCTGGAATAGATCTAGAAGCAGATCCTGTCACTTCAAGACCTTCCTTTTCACCTGTACCCAGTTGGGAACTTCAAAGAGCACGTTTTGACATACGTCACACTGACTTAAAAAAAGAAGATAATATCAACTTACTGGCAAGTCAAGTTAAATGTCATATAGAAGATTTTTATTCCGATCACTTGAAAGTTTACAATGATGGATCAATAATTGAAAGACAAGCAGGCTCAGCGTTTTTAATACCTGCTCTCAAAATTGAGAAATCCTTCTATATAGGACTTAATAAATCTGTCTTTACCGCTGAACTCTTTGCAATCTTAATGGCTTTGAATTATGATAAATTTTCCTAGGACACTTCCCACGATACTTTTTTGTGTTGATTCAAAATCTGTTCTTCAAGCTCTTGAATTATCAAAATTACAAACAAGATCTGAAATTATATTGGAAATTACTCACTTGATTAATAGTTTATCCTTAAGAGGCATTGATATTACTTTCTGCTGGATACCATCTCATAGTTCTTTTCATTAAAAACGATATGGTTGATAAGGCTGCCAAACGGGGGGCAAAGAGCTCCCCAGATTCAAATAATGTACAACTTTCCCTCTCATTGCATGAGTGTTACACCTGTGTGGACTCCTTTGTATGGAAGCAGTTTCAAGATAAACAGAAAAAGTATGAAAACTGTTATATGAACTTTGAAATTAGTAAAACGCTTAAGCAGTTTCCTGCCAGCAGAAGTATACAATCCCTTATGTATAGGTGGAAACTTGATGCATTTAAAACAAAATACACCAGGAATATAGTATGTCTGTGTGGAAAAAAGATAACACATAGTCATATTCTTTCATGCTTTCGGGTGAAAAGACATATTCCTACACTATCTAAGACAATTTCTGATATATTTGCCTCACCATCCTTAACATATGAATTTTTTGTTAGCCTGTCAAAAAGTCCTATAGCAAATTATCTTTAACACGCCGTTATTTCACATGTTCAATGTTATGGTTAGCCAATTTTATTGTTTCAATCGTTAATTATGATAACGTCTTGTGATTTTGTTCCTTCTCGTCTTCGGCACAGTTGTTTTCTGGTTCATTTCTTTTTCCTGAAGATTAACCATTTCCAAGTATACTCTTCACTCCTCATGAATTTTTTTCTTTTCTTTTTTGTCTAAAATCACTTGAGTGAATAGACATTAAATGAAAGACCACCACCACACACACACACAGACTGGTGACGAGATTTTCTTTTCTTTGGTGTCATTTTGATGACTTGACGTCAAATGTAGGTTTTGACGTCTGTGAATTATTTCCCTTGCTGTTATTTTTTTTTTAGTTTTATTTTCGCCTGCTGCCATTTTGGACGTTGTTTGCAGCTTTCTTACGGCAGATGTTTGATTTATAGTTGTGTTTTTAACTGCCGCAGCATAGGTCTTGAGCTGCGGGGACGGAGTTGGCCGTGGATGTGAAGAGACAGTCTGCGTGCCAACGGACACAGCCCATTGCTCCGATATGGCTGGTGAGGAGCAGTTCTAATCGTTCGATTTTGTCTGATAGTGACAATATTGTTGCTTTAAGGTCACTCACATTTGGTAGATCGCCAGGCTCTGCCACAGCGACGGCGGTGTTAGTGGTCGTTACAGGAGATGGAAGCCTGTCGCACGCTGTGGGGCCTGGCTTCGGTGCGGTTTGTATTTCTGTTTCGCCACCTTCATTAGTAACTGCTGTTGTTGGCTCAGGATGATCACAGTTGTGATGTGACTGCTGATGCTGACGTCTGGTTTTTGTCATTTTTGTGGTCGTTTCCAGCGGCAACACTCAGAGCACAAAATTAGATTTGTGTTGAGTTCGCCATTTTGATGACTGCTCTATGCCAGTTTGATCGATCATGATAAATAAGTGTACAAACCTTAAAGGACAAACGTATTCTTTCAGTATATTGATCATCCTTAATTTTATTCTGTTTTTGTTCATCTCTGCAGGCCAGGCGTTCATCTACTGGTCAGTAAAGAAGAATGCTTTGAGAACCAGTACAACAAAAGTGTCCAAAGATATAACCATAGCACGGCGGTTGATCAGTGTTGCTGTCACAGACTTCATGTGCTGGTTTCCCGTTGGATTGTGTGGTATGTTGGCATCTGCTGGTGTCCCCATCCCTGGAGAGGTGAATGTAGCTTTAGCAATCTTCGTACTGCCCTTGAACTCTGCTCTTAAACCTTCGTCTTGTTATTGGCAGTGGAATACATATGCCTGTCTGGCTGTAAAACTCCCAGTGTGATATCATTGGAAGTAAAGGCAATATGGCGAGAAACCAGCCAACCAACCAAGTCAGCAAACAAGTCACTGTTGCTGATGTTTTTTTCAAATCGAATTGTGCTGAATGGAACATGAAGAACAATAAAACGGTCTAGCGTGATGAGCCAGATGATTAGGGCTGATAATTCACTGGACAACAGAGACAGAAATCCTGCCACCTTACAAGCCACACTGTTCATCCAAATCTTATCATAATGGAGATATTTACCACGGAACAGTTCATCAACCACACCAATAATTCAATGTAGATACCCATCAGCAAATCAGCCACAGTGAGGTTAGTGACAAACACATTGAAGCCACCTGCAGATGTCATCTTCTGTGCACAAAAACGTACAATAAAACAAAAGACGTTCCCAGTCACGGACAGACAGCCAATCAACCACAGAAACCAGCGATACATTTGTGATTGTAGTAAATCTTCGCATGATGAAATTTCGTCCTTGGGGACGTGGCAAAATCTGTTATCAAAGTTATGAGGGAGTATTCCTTTACAACAAAGTTTATAGTTTTGTGTTGATATAACACGTAGATAAGACAAACCTTGAAATATGTCAGGTGGAAATGTTTTCACTGGACTACCCTCCATACATAGCTGAGCTAAACGTGGTGGCAACTGAAAACGCTCTGAATGGATAGTATGAACTGAAGTAAAAGTTAAATTTATTTTCTGCAAGTGCACAAACTGTGACAAAGCTTCAGTATCAGAAAGTGTGAGTGTTGTGTGTGAAATGTCTATAGTCGTTAAAACACTTTGTGTGGTAGTGGATGATGGATCTGTGTGAAGCACAGAGAGAGGATTCCTGGATAGGGACAGTGCCTTCAGATTCTGTAAATCAACAAAAACATTCATGCTCACATTATGTAGCTCATTGTCAGAGAGATCAAGCAGCCTTAAATTCAATAATTTTATGTTATGCTTGAAAGACAATGAACCAGGTAAATAAGATAGGTATTGTGACTCAGGGCTAATGGATTCAAACCTGACTCTGTGGCATCCAAAGAACGCAGCTGAGGGAAGTGTTTGGGAAAGAAAAGCTGAGGACACAGAAATGAGTGGCCCTGACACAAACATTCCACAGGACAGGTCATGTTACAAAGCATTTCATCATCATGAAATGGGCAGTGAGGCCAGCTGTCACACAGGTGGTTGCCATGGACACATATTCTGGAAGATCTGCACCTGAAGAATCCTGGACATAGCATGTCTTCACATCCCTCTTCGTCTTCATGATACACACAGTCGTACACTCCATTGCACCGTGTGTAGACAGGCAAACAATCGTTGAACTCACCAGAACAACGATAGTGAGTGTCAGGATAAGATTGACTGTGATTCATTTTTGTTGATGTAAATACGTGGATACCGTCAAAGTTGATGAGAGCTGGTGATAGGTCTTCAATATTCGTTATTTTTCTAAGTCTTTTATCTGGGCATTCCTCTTCATCAGAATGATCCAGGCAGTGAGACACAGAATCACACACATCCTCGTAGGTCACACACTGACCATTAGTACAAGTAAACATATAGACACAAGGAGGATGCTGACAGAACGATTCATCACTCTCATCCTGACAGTCAGGCCTGATGTCACAGACTAAAGTGAAGGATAGAGTTACGTCATCCTCACATAGAAATGTAGGAACAGAAATGACGTGTCGTTCTGTGAAATCATAAGTACCAACTATGGTCAGGGATGAGTGATTAAAAAATATACAGGAGAAGGTGTAGCCCTGACCACACACATTATACCTGTGGGAGCCACACAACAAAAATGTATGTGTCCTATGGTCACTAGGACACGTGGTCAAAAATAGACTTCCTGTATTTCCCATGGACTGGGAAGTAGTGAAGTATATTGCTTTGGAGTGACCAACGTTCTCTTGAGTTGTGTGCTTTTTAAATTCACAGACTGCCCCAACATTCAACAAGATGCTATCCTTGCATTTGTATGTACATGTATATATGTTTGAGCGGACTTTTGCTAAACACATTTCCTTTGAAAATCGCTGATAAGCGTCAACGTGACGAAATATAACAGTTTTGTCATGTCCCATAAGAGAACGTCTGTACATGTTAGACACAGATCTGTCACCAAAATGCAGTGCTATCAAAACACGTTCAAACGCAAAACGGCTGAAGTTTTTCATGACAGCGTACCAGTTGCGAATACATTTAGGCATTCCCAGTGTGGCCCCCAGAGATGTACAATATTTCATGGCTCTTATCTCAGCTTTGTGTTCAGAACGCTTAAATCTATACAGATCTTCTGCAGTCACGTGCCAGTTGCAATGGTCACATAAAGAGACTGCTCCCTGACACTCAGGACTGCTGAAAGGACAGTGTTCTGTTTCATCCTGTCCATCCACACAATCTGCTATGAGGTTACAGTCCAGGTGGTGCCGAAAACTTGAATAGTTTTCCACAGAACAGTTGAACAAACCATCAAGCAGCTTTTGGGGCTTTTCATTTTCAGTGTGAAAGGAAAATAAGAAATTTAAATAATGACCCTTCGAATGCCTGTGAGGGAAAGATATCTTTACTGTTAATTCTGTTGAATTGAACACATGGACTGAATACAAATAAAGTGAGCGTGGTAATGGTGTGTTTTGGAACACAAATATTTCTTGTCCATTATTCTTCTGTATATACAATGTAATTACTGGTCCTATTACCCGCTTCACACTGATCATGATGACGTTGCCAGCTGGGATGGTCGCAGTGCAATGAACTGACTTTGGGTGGTGTGACCTGGTGATCAGTGCTATGTAGCCAGAGGTTTCAGAGGTCATCACCACTGTTATGTACGTGGATGACGTATTCTTCAATTTCAAGTCATCTAAAACAACAATGTATATGTTAATGATTTACCCTTGGATCGTAAGTTATCTAAAACAATGACATACATGTCAGCGACTTTTTCTTGGATTTTCAATGAACAAAAACAAGGAATTATATAGAAACGGTTTATTCTTGGACCACAAATTGTCTATCGTTTTAAGTGTTTCAATTATCTTGGTGTCATGTGTGCACGTAATTTGGCCCTCACTGTGTTAGTGGTATGTTGCTGCATTCTATTTGTGGTTGACGTTTCGATGTTTTCATAAACTACCCGAGATTGACACGACTACATCATCTTTAACGTGCGTATTTGATGATCTGCATATATGTATATATAATATATATATATATA
>JAPXFY010000032.1:9529136-9549136 GCA_030674185.1 Monoplex corrugatus | reverse complement strand
CTCTTCGTCTGCCGCCTCCCAGTGTACCCTGGAGGACCGTTTTGGGCAGTGAGTTGTGGCGTGTGACATGCCCGAACCACGACAGCTTCCTGTTCTTGACTGTTGCCAGGAGGGGTTCTTGTGGGCCTGCGAGTGTTGTTATTTGGCTCCACACAAAGTCGTTTGTCTTCCGATCTTGCCAAGAGATCCCGAGCAAGCGCCTGAAGCATTTAGTTTCAAACGTCTGGATTCTCTTGGTGGTCTCTGCTGTCATGGTCCAGCTCTCACATCCATACAGCAGGATGGGGAGCACCAGGGACTTATACAGCTTCATCTTCGATGGAAAGCCGATCTCTCTGCTCTTCCAGATCTTGTTTAGCTTTACCATTGCTGCTGTTGCGATCGCTAGTCTGGTCTTGATTTCTGTTGTAGAGCGACCGTCTTTGGTGAGAGTGGCGCCAAGGTATTTGAAAGCGTCCACTTCTTCAAGCTGTTGCCCGTTCATGTAGATTTCAGCATGGGTGTTGGTTGTGCTGTTGACCAGGACTTTGCTTTTTTCTGTGCTCACTTCCATTCCGTGTGCACCTGCACTTTCTTCCAGTCTCATGGTCAGGTCTTGTAGTTCTTCGTTGCTGCCTCCCATCAGGTCGATGTCATCTGCGAACCTCAGGTTGTTGATGGTTCTTCCTCCGATGGAGACAGTGGAGTGGAAGTCATGGAGGGCTTCACGCATGATGTTCTCCAGGAAGAGATTGAACAGCACGGGAGAGAGTAGGCAGCCTTGACGGACTCCAACTGTGGTCTTGAAGTAGTCCCCTATCTGGTTGTTGAGGAGAACTGCGCTGCTGGCAGTGTTATACAGCGCCTGGATGGTTTGGACGAGACCTTCCTCTATGCCAAACTTTCTTAGCACCTGCCACAAACCCTTATGCCACACCCTGTCGAATGCTTTTTTAAAGTCTATGAAGTTGTGGAACAGGTCTCTCTGATGCTGCAGATGTTTCTCCATCATTATCCGGCAGGTGAAGATCTGTTCTACTGTGCTTCTGCCCGCCCTAAATCCAGCTTGTTCTTCCGCAAGGTGTTCTTCCGCTTCTTTCTTCAGTCGATTCAATATGACTCTGAGCATGATCTTGCTGGTGTGGCTAATGAGACTTATTGTTCTGTAGTTCTGGCATTGGCGCATATTTCCCTTTTTGGGCAGGGGGATGATGAGTGATTGAGTCCATTCTGTGGGCCACTGTTTTGTCTCCCAGATCTTCTGACAAATCGATGTTACACGAGTGACCAAATCATTCCCTCCATGTTTGAGCAGCTCTGCTGGGATATTGTCTGCTCCAGGTGATTTCCCTGCTGGTAGGCTGCGGATGGCTTCTTCCACTTCTTCTCTCATCACTGGTAGCGGTGAGGATTCCCTCAATGGTGTTGAGTCCCCCTGAAACAAACTGTCATCTGTCTGTATTGGGTAGTTGTATAGTTCTTGGCAGTACTGCGTCCATCTGTTCAGAACAGCGGAGCTTTCTGTCAGCAGCTCGCCTGAGGTATCCTCGATGACTGACGATCTGTTTTGCTGCGTCTTGGTAAGGTTTTTCAGTGTGGTGAAGGCATGTTTGCTGTTTCCTTTTTTCATGCCTTTCTCTATGTTCTCACACTGGTTGTTGATCCATTGTTCTTTGGCTTCAATCATTTTCTTCTTTACAAGGTTGTTGGTTTTACGATACTGTGCGGCTTCTTCAGGGCTGGAGTTTTTCGTCTTCTTCAGTGATCTTCTGTTGTCGCAGAGGTCAAGGATGTCATTTGAGATCCATGCTTGGTGTTTCTTCCTCTGTCGCCCCAGTACCTCCTCTGCTGTTTCGCGGACTGCCTCACCAAAGTTGTTTGTGAGGTCGTTGATGTCGCTGTCCAGGAAGTTGAGTGCCGCGAACCGCCCCCCGAGCTGTGCCTGGAATGCCTCTTCTATCTCTGGATCTTTTAGCTTTTCCAGGTCAAACTTGATGCGTGGCTGCGCAGCTTGGTACTTCTTTTTCAATTTGATCTTCATTGTGAGTAGCACGAGGTCGTGGTCGCTGCCTATATCAGCTCCAGGGTATGTCCTCGTCTTTGCTTTATTAATGCTTGATTTGAAGCGCCGCGGTGTGAGGACAAAGTCGATCTGGTTGTGAGTCTTTCCGTTCGGCGCATGCCAGGTTGTTCTTCTTGACAGTTTGTGGGGGTAGAGGGTGTTGGCAATGGTGAGCCGTTGGGTGCAGGCAAACTCCAGAAGGCGAAGTCCCCTGTCATTAGTTTCCCCTGTGCCAAATTGACCCACTGTTCCAGCCCAGTTTTTGTAGGCATCTGGGCCGACTTTGGCGTTGAAGTCCCCCTGAACTATGATGATGTCTTTCCTGGGGGCTTTTCCGATGGTGTCTTCTATTTTCTCATAGAATTCTTCAACCACCTGGTCTTCGTGGCTGGTAGTTGGAGCATACACTTGTATGATGGTGATGTTCTTTGGTTTGGCTGACACCCGAATGCTGATGATTCTGCTGTTGACAGGCGTGCAGCTCATGATGCATCCAATGACTTCTTTGCGTACGATGAAAGCTACGCCATTTTCATGTAGTGACTCTTCTCCACTGTACCACATCTTGTGTCCTTCCTCTGTGATTGCTTCTCCGAAGCCTGTCCATCTTACTTCCGATATACCCACAATGTCCCATTGGTAGCGTCTCAGCTCGTGTTCTAGTTCTTTTACTTTGCCGCACTGATGGAGTGTACGGACATTCCAGGTTCCAATGGTAGCTTTTTCCGTTGGCAGTTTGAATGATGTCTTTGCCCCAGTAGCTGACTTTTCACTTCCACCCTGGTGCTTGTCAGTGGTAAGCGCGGTCGTTTGTAACCCGGGCCCCGACCGATCCGGTATGTTGTTGGCTATAGTGTCTCTCATATCTTTTCTGTGGGCTTAGGTTAATCCTTGGTGGCGCCAATCCCCTCTCCAAGTCTCCTGCTGTGACAGGTAGTACTGGGCTACAGCTTGCCAGTAGCAGACCTATTTGTATATAGGGTGTGGGTGCAAAAGTAGGTATAGTTATGAAAAAAGAAAACACGTACAATACTCATTGCATTTATTATACAAACAAATGAACATTGCATATACATGTGATAACAAGCAAGCCTTAATCCCTCAGATACTCAAACTGCTTGCCATCGACATTCACACACTCCTCTAATCGAGAGCGGAATTAAGCATTATAATAATGATGTGATACTTACTGTATACCTACTTTTGCACCCCCCTGTATACATACATACATACATACATACATACATACATATATACATCCATACATACATACATACATATATACATACATACATATATACATATACATGGACACAGATATAAACAGCAGGGAAATCACACTGTTTTTCCTGCAATTTGTCAATAGTGTTAATCAGATATCAATGGCATTTTCATTTTCTATTTATACTTACTTTAGTTTGATTTTATTCTTATTGTCGATGTTGTTGTCGTTGTTGCTGTTGGTGGTGTTGGTGTTGTTGGTGTTGTTGATATGTTCGCGTTCTGGATCTGATCTTCTTCTTCTTCTTCTTCTTCTTCTTCCTTTTCTGCTATTTTTCCTTTCTCTTCTTTTTCTGTCCTTTTCTCCTATTTTTCTTCTTCTCTTTCAGTTAAAATTGGAGATTACTTTTTATCATCCAGAGATGTGTTGTGTGTGTATATGTGTGTATGTGTGTTTGTGTGTGTGTGTGTGTGTGTGTGTGTGTGTGTGTGTGTGTGTGTGTGTGTGTGTGTGTGTGTGTGTGTGTGTGTGTGTGTATGTGCTTGAATTGGCAGATTTGTTTAATCCAATTTTAGTCAAAAGTTATTACACTGTTTAGGCATTGTCAACAAAAATAACTGATGAAAGGTAAAGTACTGAAACAGTGCCATTTGCTGTTGCCAAGTAAGCCATTCCAACAGAAACAAAAGAACCAGTTGGGCGCCAGGGAAAAATAATGTTAAAACTCCATAAAAGACACAAAAAGGAGTAAGGAAACAAAGCAAATGGCAAGAAAAAAGTTTACAATTATGGACCAGTGTGTGTGTGGTTTTCGGTTTGTTTGGTTGTTTGTTTCTTTTTTGTTGTTGTTGTTTGTTTACTTGTTTTCAATTACATCTGGTGTCTGGAGTTCATTCTAATCCCAAGCTCTTCTGGCTTCTATCAATCTATGATATTGATGTGAGTATTGTGGAACCAATGGAGGCCAAATCAATAAGCAGGTAAGGAAAAGGCTCGGTGTCCTATATGGTCTCAATGACGTTGCAGTCTATTTTCAATAGGTTAAGCTCAAGCTACTCCTAAAATGCCTTTTCGAGGACTACAAGGTGGGAAGAGGCCAGCCTACTCAGCATGCTTGAAGACTTGGTAGATAAGATTGTGAGAGCAATCAACCCAGGCTGACAACTGGCAGAAAATGGAAAGTCCAGGAGACAATGGACATAGCAAAGGAAAGCCTCATGGTCAGAAAAATAGTGCCACATGCAGACCATACCTATGGACTGGGATCAACAAAAACGAAAAGGTGGCCAAATGGAAACGTAAAAGTCAAAAGAGCACGGTACTCCAAGAGATGAAGAAACAAACCGATGCCAAAAGAATCTGAGGGTAGCCAATTAGGCCAGCTGGGGCAATGGACAATGTGGGAAAATGCACTCCAAAGACATCTAAGCTGTTTTCACTTTGGCATATCATTTCATCAGACGGCAGATGCACATCAGAAATAGCCGGCAGAATCAGCCAAACCAAAACAGCATTCAAGAAGATGACAAGCATTCTTACCAACAATTGCCTGTCAATTAACATCAGGAAGAGAGTTATTGAATGCTATATAGAACAAATACTATTGTACGGATGCGAGGCGTGGACAGTCAACAAACAAAGCCAGAACAAGATTGAGGCAGCCGAGATGTGGTTTCTAAGAAGAATGTTGAGAGTTCCATGGATAGCAAAGGAAACAAACGAGACAGTCTTGATGGAAGCAGACACAAGTAGATCACTCATAAGGAAGATTAGGAAAAGACAGGCAAACATTTATAGGCCATTTTATGATGAAGGGGGATTTGGAGCACCTGGTCACAACGGGAAAGCTGGAAGGAAAGAGAGCACCAGGTAGACCCAGGGAGAAAATGCTGGACGGACTTGCAGAGTGGCTGGGGACGAGGAGGGTGGGGGGATGCTAGGGGCAACGAGATATAGAAACAGATGGAAGTCCATGATCGCCAACGCCATGCGGCAGGGCACCTGATGATGATGATGATGATATCGCCATTGGCTTCCTGCATTCGAATGCAGATCTGGTGAAATGGGGGAAATCAAATAATGTTGCGTGCCTGCTCTTCCAGATAAGAAAAGTGACCATATGCAAAGTTGTGTTATCCAAAAGAAGGTACACTTGGAAGCACAAGTAAATGCTTGAAGAGATTGTACAAGTAATCAATACTGCTGGGGGGGGGGGGGGGGATATATGCTCCCAGAAGCTCTGGCAACCTTCTACACTGCAAGAAGCAGGAAACAGTCCTCAAAAAGCAAAAAAGTGGGATCTGCTGGATGGGAGCAGATGACTGGGAATGCACAGTAGATCTTCCACGATAAAAATTTTTTTAAAAAACACCCAAAAATCATCAGTAAGAATGGTGGATACTGTTATCCGCTCCCATTCATCAGAACGAATGATCCTAATCGAGCTCTTTGTGCCGTATGAAAGAAAAATGGAAGAAGCCCATATCCTCGAGATCAAACAATATGCCAGTCTAAAGAGCGAAATCAAAACATTCATTGTTTAAGCCAAAACTTTCGCCAGATTGCAGCAAAAGGATTGATAGGCACATTTGCATTTGACCTCATGAAACAGCTCTCAGTTTCTGGGAAGGAGAGGACCAGATCCGTATGTTTGACGTTTGTTTGACGTTTGTTCAAGAGGATTAATCGCACTCGGACATTTCCATATGCGCTCACCCACATTTGCCACAATTATCAGACTCTCTGAGTCTGCAAAACCCTATGCACTGGAACAGTCTTCAAATGGGGATGGAACAAGAGGGATCGATAAAACAATAAGCTGACCACAGAATGATGGAAACATCAGGAGGAGCAGCCAACTGGCTTTTAATGCTGTCAGCTGGGACTGGACTTCAAATATCTTAGCTCTTGATTCCGTTACTTTAACAAAAAGCAAACCAATCCTGCAAGCTTCTGCTAAACGCATCGGCAAAAGCAACTGAAAAATGGTTTCAGTTGGATCCTGTTCTCGTGGAACAAAAGTGAACTTCATAAGACTTAAAATTCTCGTATATGTTGCCTGTGCTTGGTGGCTAGATGATTAATATATCTATCACAGAAAGACAAGTCAGAAACAGGAAGAAACAATGGCTTCATTGTCTACTGGCTTGTATCTGTGGCAAATATTTCAGTACTTATTTACTTGATTGCTCCATGCTGGTGATGGACAGAGTCTGCGTATGCCTGCGTTTGTTTGTCTGCGTATGTTTTTTTTTTCTGTTCATACAACTCTTACTTTCTTTTTAGATACCAAAGTTCAGTTGCCTCTATCTTGTTCTGACTTTGCGTGTTGACTGTCTACGCCTCACATCAGTACAACAGTACTGGTTATATATAACACTCAAGAACTCTTTCCTGATGTTTGCTGATAGTCATTGGTTGGTGAGAATGCTTTTCATTTTTTGAATGCTGTTATAGCTTGGTCGATGCTGCTGGCTATTTCTGATGTGCATCTGCCTTCTGGTGAGATGATCGTTCCCCAAATATTTAGACTTATCAACCTGTCTCAATGTTGTGCCATTTGCTGATATTTTGCATAAAGGATTTTCTTTTTTTTTTTACTGAATACTATGACTTCAGAGAGACCAAGGCTTAAGGAGTAAACCCTGACATAAATCAACCCCACTGCCTTGTAGGTAGTCATGAGATGAACAAAGGCTAGCGCAGAGTCCATACAAAAGCGATGGAAGGCAATGGGAAACCACCATCGTATATTCCCTAGACAAACATGGAGGTAAACGACGTGAATAGAGTTTCTTGTGGAGCACCTTCGTCCGGTAAAGACTGTCACGCTGCGCGGGTTACACCTAACCTTCATCAAGCTACTGCGATCAGACTAAAAATCATCAAAATTGCAACCTGGAATGAAAGACCATTGCTGCCAAAAGTAAAATTAGGAAATGTCAAGGTGGAGGCTGAACATCAATATTGATGGATTAGGGGAAGTGAGATGGAAGGGAGCAAGCATAACAACTTCAGGCAAGCATATAAATATGTGTTCTGGTGTAAACACACATGAAAGAGGAGTAGGCATCATAATGCAAAGTGACAAGTCAAAGTTTATCAAAGGACACTGGGCTTTATCAGACCGACTTTTATTAGTTAAATTGGATGGCAATGCATTTAATATCAGCATCATCCACATATACGCACCAACATCTGCAAGTACTCAGGGAGAAACTGACAAATTCTATGAAGTATTAGCAACAGCCAAGATTCAGTGTCAGTCACAGGATATAACAATAATAATGGGAGATTTTAATGCTGAAGTGGGAGAGGAGAGAGTCTTTAATTCATGTCCAAAATATACCAAAGCTTCTCTGCTACCTTATCATACATTTCTTCCACTTGAATACTTGAATATTTAGAGAAGAACGAGGAGACGTGTGTATAGATCATTCACGCCAGTTGAAGCTTCACAATTCAATTGATTTTTCATTTATTCATATTGTTTATAATCAAACAGAAACCGATCATGTATGTCTTATTTGTCAGTGTGCGGTCTGTTTCTAGAGAGTGTCTGGCCAAGTGCAATTGTAATAAAGTTACGTGCTTTTATTCGTCTCTCTCTTCTTATCGGTAAAACAAAATGAGGCATCTTTAGAACACATCCCACTATTCTTAAGATTCAAAGAAGTACATCAACTACTTCCTTCCATAAATTATGAATTGAAAGTCTAAAAAGTAGACTGATCCTTTTTCAGTGATACATCTGACACAAGACTGACTTGGCACTGAGATGCCTGACCTCTTTGAATACGCAGGTTCAGAACCAGTGAAGGACAAACTTTCTGTTTAAAAACTGGCAACCTCAGATACACATCTAGGAGCAAGTCATGGCCTCAGTGTGGCTTTGTCCTCTTAGAGTGTAGGGAGTTTAGGGCCAAAGCAGTTTGCTTGATGGAGCTTCTCCTGGATGCATTTGACATGTCTTTTTTGACTCATTCTTTCTTATCCTACATTACGTTCTTAAAAGGACCTGTACCAAAAGATGATGAAAAACCATCTAACATTTGAATTATATTCTTTTTTCACTCAGCTACGAAATCAGAAACCACGCAACAACTACAAAAATCTTCCTTTTCAATCATCTACGAACAGAGAAAATATCTTCAGATTGAAATGAGAGAAAACAGGATTGTCTGCTTTACAGTGATAAAAACAAACAACCAAGTACAAAACAGACCTTGTAACAGACATAATAAATTGTTTGGTGCATAGTAACACAAACAAAACAGCAATCTATCAGAGAAATACTGCTGATATATTTTTCACTACAAACATTGGTACCGTCACGAATTTTATATGCGTGTTTACGTGCAATGTTTCACTGAAAATGAAAGTCGTGATTTCAAAAGCCGTAAAACTTTCTGCTCTTGTCTTTCTTGTCGCTGCTGTGTTGCAACACTCCACATGTACAGGAAGGGACTGAGTGCAGAGTTGAGTGGTAAGATGAACACAACAACAGCCACGTGTAACTTATCTGGTGCATCAACATCATCAATTGCCGTTAGGGTCGTCAGAGACAAGGAGAACCAACACACAACATCTGTCAGCGCCATTTTGACCATCAGCTGTGCAGACGTATACATGAACCTCTTGTTGGGATCCAGTAGAATTTGGTATTTTGGTGTTCGTCTACAGATGATGCATTGGCCAGCAACAACCACACAGTATAAGATGAAGTTGAATATCACAGTGACTGTGAACCATCGGAACTGCTGGTGACAAGTGTAACAGTCAAATAAAGCCAGTCGACATAAACCAGACTGATCATCAACTCCCCAGTGGGACAGTCCAGGGAGAAAAGGTGTCACTGACAACATTATTCCTAGACTCCATATCCCTCCACAAACAGCCGCTGCTGAATACTGGTCCAAAGTGTGCCTGGTCAATGGACAACAAAATGCAATAACGTGATCTAGTGTTATGAACCAGATGATCAGAACTGACACCTCACTCGACAGAAGAGAAAGAAAGCCAGCTGCCTTACACGTAAAACTATTGATCCATGTCTTTTCAAACAAAATGTATTTTCCACTGGACATTTCATGAGCAAATGTGTTTATACTAGTGTTGATTCCCATACACATTTTAGCTACCTGGAAGTGAAGAAGGAACGTAGTGATCTTTTTACCAAATATTTTCTGTGTAAAAAAGACAGCTATAACTGACACAAAATTTCCCAAAACAGCACAGACACTATTTAACACAAAGAACATTTTATACAGATCAGTTGGTAATAAATCAGTACAAGAAGAAAACATAGATTCTGGTGAAGAAGAAACTTTTCTGCCTGTCCGTTGAAGTAGTAAAATTGCACAACAAAAACGAAAGTCTGATGAAAAGACTCTTTTCAAATAATTTGACTTTGACCATAGATGGAAATGACAGGTGTTCACAGGATTACCTCTCAAGTCTAGTTCTGTCAGTTGTGGGGTAGTTCTAAAGTCTGTGGGTCCAAAGAATGTGATAGCAGAAAACGACAAATTCAAGCATTGTAACTGAGGTAAATGCATAACCTGTTTATCGTTAAATATGTTTAGTTGTGTTCTTGACAAGTCTATTTTTCTCAAATTATAATACACGCTAAAAGTTGTATGCATCAGTGACGACAGAGGGTTATTTGTCAAAATTAGTATCCTTAAGTTCCACATGTACAAAAAAGTATTCATGTTGACAGTTTCCAAGTGGTTATTGGACAGATCAATAAACTGCAGGTTTGCAGTCTGCACGTCTTGTATGCCAGCTACGGAACAATGTGAAAGACTCAAACGAATGAGATAGGTGTTGGTACTGAAGTTAGTCAGCGTCAGTCCTGAGCCAGTGGCGTCTATGTGACGAAGTTGGGGGAAGAGATAAGCAGGAAAAGGACTGCTACACATGGCAGAGAGACCTTGACACAGACAGCCTTCAGGACATGTTGTGTCACACAGCCACTCATCATCACGCTGTGGACACTGACCCCAGCCATCACACAGGTGATCACCATGCCACACACACCCTTGAAACTCGACATCGGTAGAAACCAGAACACATCACTGTTTCACAGTCTTGCTCATCCTCGCCGTAGATACAGTCAGAAAATCCGTTACATCGTGTGTACAAAGGGAAACAGTACAACCAGCCCTCTGTACAACGATAATGCGTATTGGGACAAGACTCATCAGCTTTCATGACCTGCTGAGTAAAGTACCCTGTGCCATCAAGACTGATGATGATTGTTGACTTTCCATCTGACTCTCTATGAAGGAAATTGCCTGATTTGTGCCCAGTGCAATCATTTTCGTCAGAGCTGTCCAGACAATATGAATGTCCATTGCATTGCTGACTGTATCCAACACACTGGGCATTGGAGCAGAAAAAGCCGTGACAGGTAGGATGTTCACAGAATAACTCATCACTTTTATCTGGACAGTCGTGCTGGAAGTCAAACACCAAGGTGTAGGGCAGGGTTGTCATGTCATCACATTCAAACATAGCGATGGTATATAGAAACATTTTAAGACGTTTTGCATTCTTTGTCTGACCTCTCATGTCCCACAGAACACAAGACTGTGGATACGCTGTCTTTACACGTCGACTGCTGGCGTCACATGATAAAAATGCGTGAGTCACGTGACTATGTAGGCACGCCCACGAGACCTGTGATGTTTGTATGAAAATGGACAATAGTGGGGATGACTCAGGGAACTGGACACTCAGCACTGCAGTCCTGCTTTCTGGTGGAATTTGGGTTTCACACACTATTCCATTTGGACAGTCATATTGTGTCAAATGGTACATGACCATGTTATCAAGAATGATACCGAAGACACCCCGTGAAGGACTGTATGGGTGCTCAGTGATGAAATGATTCAAGTTGTAGATCATGGTGTTGTCTGACCACTGTTGGAACTTACTGTACATAACAGGTACAGTAGTCCATCCTGCTCTGTACCCTATGTACACTGTGAAGGAGTAGACAGTTTTAAATAAATGACGAAAATCGTTTTGTTCCTCTCTTGTTTTGATTGAAGCTAGTTGGCTGCCCATTTTTGAGCACATGTGTTCTTGCTCTCGCCAGTTCAAACGTCTGCCTATTGCAACGTACATGAAACATTTGTTCCGTGAAGCCACCAGACCCTGACAACCAGGGCTACTGAAGGGACAGTGTTCTGTTTCATCCTGTCCATTTTCACACTCTTCCTTCAGATTACAGTACGCGTGATGCTGAAACCTGGAATAGTGATCTACAGAAAGTTGAACTGACCATTGGATAGTTTTTGGGGTTGGTCAGTCTTAGGGTGAAAAGAAAAGAGCATTTTCTGTGTCCATTCACACACGTTATATAAAGTAACAAGAATGTTATTGTATAGATGAGACACAGGGAAAACTCTTGGTGACTTGTCCTTTTCACTGCACCATCGAACAGCATTTTTGTTGTCTGTATTTGGCTCCATGTAAATAAACTCTGTGCATAAATCACAATAAAATCATTCATAGATAAACAACGGAAAACTTATCATAATGACCCACCCGGGAGATGCTTTTAGATCACCAGAGATGCGAGTATCAAAAGACCCTTCATTGTATGCATCTCTAGCTAGAAATAGAACATATCCAGAATGTCTAGATGCGTGTCTTACAAGGAAACTATACTCCTTAATTGTCTCTATGGTATTGCTCATAGGTGGAAGATTCAAGTGTGAAGAGCTCAAAGATATTTTCTTGAAGTGAGTGTGTCCCGCATTGTATGCACCATCTTGTCAACAGACCCAAGTCAACTTTTAGACAGGCTTCCCACCAATTGGACTCGCACCAGAACGCCAGCCGGTGCAATGTGACACGTACAACCATATGGTGTGGGGCCTCGATGTGGACACGACAGTAGACTGTAGAACCTCCGCACATTCCATGCACCACACCCTGACCACTGGTGAAGTCAGGCAGATTGTTCTCTTTACAGTCTTGTACATTGACCTCCTGGACTGTAACGTTTGTTCTGTCTTGCAGATAGTCTACACCAGGACACATGTCACTCATCTTGAGTAGACCCGAAGCAAGGTTGATGGTCTTGTTCAAAGTGTTGATGGTGGTGTTGATAGTGGCGTTGATGGTGGTGTCAGTTGTGATGGTCGTGAAGGTGGTGTTGATGGTGGTGTCAGAGATGTTGATGGTGCTGTTAGTGTTGATGGTGGTGTCAGTAGTGTTGACAATGGTGGTAGATGTGATTGTGATGTTAGTGGCATTGACGGTTGTGGCGTTCACACTGACTGAACGTGTGCGTACGTCAGCAATAATCAGACCAATGTCTTTTAGTCCCATAGCCATCAAGAACACAGACAACCATAGAGTCAGACAATGCAAGTTGGAATATCTGAAAATGTTTTTATTACCCATGTTGTTTTGGTCTTCTACAGGGTACATGAAAAACATATAAACAAAATAAAAAAAAAGAAAGTGTAAACATCTTGATAGGATGCAGACAATATCGTATTTGGTACTCTGTGGCACAAGCCATTACACCATTATGACTGATTAACGATAACAATGATGACAACAACAATAATAATAATATGATATTTAATGATGATAATCATCATCATCATCAGGTGCCCTGCCGCTTGGCGTTGGCGATCATAGACTTCCATCTGTCTCTATCTCTCGTTGCCTCTAGCATCTCCCCCACCCTCCTCGTCCCCAGCCACTCTGCAAGTCCGTCCAGAATTTTTTCTCCCTGGGTCTACCCGGTGCTCTCTTTCCCTCCAGCTTTCCCGTTGTGACCAGATGTTCCAACCCACCTTCCTCATAAAATGGCCTATAAATGTTTGCCTGTCTTTTCTTAATCTTCCTTATGAGTGATCTACTTGTGTCTGCCTCCATCAAGACTGTCTCCTTTGTTTTCTTTGCTGTCCATGGAACTCTCAACATTCTTCTTAGAAACCACATCTCGGCTGCCTCAATCTTGTTCTGGCTTTGCTTGTTGACTGTCCACGCTTCACATCCGTACAACAGTATTTGTTCTATATAACATTTAAGAACTCTCTTCCTGATGTCAATTGATAGGCACCTGTTGGCAAGAACGTTTGTCATCTTCTTCAATGCTGTTTTGGTTTGGCCGATTCTGCCGGCTATTTCTGATGTGCATCTGCCGTCTGATGAAATGATAGTTCCCAGGTATTTAAAATTTATCAACCTGTTTCAAGGTTGTGCCATTTGCTGTTATTTTGATGAGGGATTTCATGTTTTTTACTGATCACCATGACTTCAGTCTTCCTGCTGTTTAGTTCCAGCCCATTACTCTGCTTTCTATTTCTAGTATATTCACAAATATTTAATGATGATGATGATAATATAATAATAATAATAATATAATGATAATAATGATAATGTAATAATATAATAATATAATAAAAATAATAATAATAATAATTAGGCTCCCAAAAATCAAATCAAAGCATACAGTCTCATCAGCCACCAAAGGAATTACAACGATGAAGCACACACACAGTAGGTGGGGGGGGGGGGGGGGTCAGGAGGGGAGCGTGATGTAATGTTGGATACGTAGACAGAAATCGGTGCTGAACCAAAAGGTATATTTTCAAGTTAAACCTTAAGGAAGACAGAGTATGTGACAGTTGAATACATAACGGACAAATGTTCCAGTTGTATAAACCACATACAAAGAAAAATAAAGAGTGGTAACCAACTGGACCATCTGTATCAAGGAATTTGATAACGAGTAGTATAAAATGTAGAAATGGAGATGTTTGTCAAGGGGTGCATATTCAGAAGTGGTCACAGATATGAATGTCCAGTACCATTGGTACACTCGTGGCTTGATGTATTGATTTTGTATGAAATACTTTGAGAATCAGACAATTAGTGGGGAAAACGAAGAAAGGGAACTGTATGAAAACGCCTCTTTCTACAGTGGACATCACGGTCTGTGGAATTCTGAATACACTGGAGGAATGCAAAAGAAGAAGCAGGTAAGCCAGAAAGATTTACAGTAATCGGAGCGAGACCAGCTAAGGGAAGTTGCATGGCAGAGTGCTGCTGAAGTTGACAGATAATGGTGAACAGAACTGAAACATGCAATTGACAGTAAAAACACTGAGAGATTCACTGATAATTTTGTGCATAAAGAGTTGAGGATCAAGATAAATCATCACAAAAGCCTCTTTCCACTTTCCCAATATACGTGTTGCCACAAGTCATGCATGTCAACAGCACCGTATAAATAGGACCTGCACAAGCTCTGAAATCCCCTTTATAAAACTTTATTTACTTTGCCCTAGAGAGAGGAAAATTACAACCAAGACCACCAGATACGTATTGATAACTTTTTTTTTCAGAAAGGGTTTTTCCTTCTGCGTTTGAGACACTGAGACCTTCTTATGCTTGGTCAGCTCTATATACATGTATACTAGCTATGCAAAGAGTATTGACACATGGCACAGCATCACCTTTATCAAATGCATCAGTAAATGAGCATCAGCTAACCAGAGACACAAAACACAGTTTGTTACTCAACAAACTCGCCCAAAACAATACAAACGAGCACATAAACAACCATTTTGAGAACAAAACTTTCCCAAAAGAACATTCACTGACCAACGTTCTATCAAACAAAAATAAAGAAACAAACACGCATCTCACAATAGAGAATCAAATGACACAAAATACTTCCGCCATTGGAACCTATAACTGCCTTAACACCATGTACAGATCCTCCTTATGGTACAACATGTTCCTTCATCCCATATTCATCACACAACGCTTCATCAGTGTGTTCTAATGGCTGATGTGACACATCTAGTATGTTGTCTAGTGACTGCGTGCGTGTCACTTCTCGCTTTCAGCTCACACTACTGGCAAGCACTGCTGCCTGTAGCTCTTCAAAAAGGAGAGCAGAGTTCGTAAGTCTCTCCCTGTCAGTACATAGCCTCTCCATCAGCAAGCCCTGTGTTGTGCCTCCCCGCACAGACTCAGTCTAAACTCGAGGGGCTTGGAGGAGGTATGTGAATGACGCTATGATAGATCTATTCATATATATATATATATATATATATATATATATATATATATATATATATATATATATATTTCTTATCCAAAGCTAGAATACCCGTGAAAAAATTAACGTACATGTTCAAAACAAATTCAGTGCTCTGGAAGGCGTTGGTGACAGCGAGGAACAATGGTAAAGTTGAGAAACTCGATAAAAGGAGCTTGTGAAGAAATCCCTAGAGTAGACAGAAAAGCGAAAAAGAAATAGATGACAAAAGCAATTATGGGCTTGATGGAAGAACGGAGGATGACAAATGGAAAGGAAGAAGAATACAAAAAGATATCCAAAGAAAGCAGGAACAGGTGCAACGAAGCTGAAGAAGCTTGGTTGAAAACAACGTGCACAGAAATAGAAGACCGACACAGAACAGACCCTTGGGGTATGTACAGAAGAATTGAAGAAATTGCCCACAAGTAAAAGACATGCATACCAACTGGCTGTTTAAAATCGAAACATGGTACGCTTATCATGGGAAAAGACAAAATAATAGATAGATGGGAAGAGTATATAAAGACCTTTTTTGCAATGACAGAAACTAAGAACACACTATAAGAAAGAACGTTGAAGGACACTCATTATGAAAGATGAAGTTAGAGCAGCATTGGAAAAGATGAAACAAGGAAAAGCCCCAGGTCCAGACAATATTATTAGAGATGATTGAAACCCTTGAGAAATTCGGTATTGAAAAAATAACAGTCCTCCTTTATGAAATTTATTACACCAGAAAAATCCCCTATGTCATTTTTTTCATTGCACTTCCAAAGAAAACAGAGGCTGTATAGAATGCGAACTCCATCGTACAATCAGCTCGGTGAGTCATGTAGCAATAATCCTATTAAGAATAATCATGATGAGGATAAGGAACAGAATCAAACGGGAAATAGAAGAACAGTGTGGATTTGTCCAAGGGAAAGGAAATGTTGATGCCATATACATCCTGAGATCTATCACAGACAGGTCAATCGACTTGAAAAGGGTTTGTGTTTATGCTTTTTTGATTATAGCAAGGTTTTTTGATTGGGTAAGACATGGATACATGATCAACCAACTAGAATGACTCAATATTGATGAAAAAGATCTAAGAGTAATCAGAAATATGTTTTGGGAAAAACAGCAGTAATGAGAATACAAATCGACATAAGCTCTTTCCAAAATGAGTCAGGCATGGTTGTGTTCTGTCACCAGATTTGTTTTCACGTTTCAGCGAAACCATCATGAGAAACCTAGAAGAATGCCTTGGGATAAAGGTTGGAGGAATGAAAATGATAAACAGCATTTGTTAAGCATATGACTCCATGATAATTCAAAAAACGAAAGGGACCTACAAAACCTTGTGAATATGATAGAAATAGAAAGCAAAAATAAAGGGTTGGAGCTAAATAGCAAGAAGACGGAAGTTATGCTAATGAGTAAAAACATGAAATCCCCTCATGCATAATTACAGCAAATGGCACAGCTTTGAGATAGGTTGATAAGTTTAATACGTCAACAAAGACTGCGCTTTGCGGGACACTGCTGGCAGAGCAAAGAAGAACTGGTGGGGGATGTTCTACTATGGAGACCCAGCCATGGCAAACACAGACCAGGACGTCCAAAGAAGACTTTCATCGACCAACTGATGGATGATACAGGCTGTCAGTATGATGAACTACCTACTGCAATGTCTGACAGAGAAGGATGGAAGAAACGTGTCATGGATAGCCGAGCAAGCTCGACATGATAATGATGATAAGTTTAACTATCTGGGAGCAGTTATCTCACGAGATGGCAGATGCACATCAGAAATAGCCAGCAGAATTGGCCAATCCAAAACAGCATTCAAGAAGATGAAAAGCGTTCTTACCAACAAATGTCTATCAAATAACATCAGGAAGAGAGTTCTTGAATGTTAAATAGAACCAATACTATTATACAAGTATGAAGCGTACACAGTCAACACACAAAATCAGAACAAAGTTGAAGTCGCCGAAATGTGGTTTCTAAAAAGAATGTTGAGAGTTCCATGGACAGCAAAGAAATAAAAGGAGACAGTCTTCATGGAGGCAGACATAAGAAAATCATTGATAAAGAAGATTAGGAGAACACAAGCAATATTTATCATCCATTTTATGAGGAAAGTGGAATTAGAGTACCAGGTCACAATAGGAAAGCTGGAGGGAAAGAGAACACCAGGTAGACCCAGGGAGAAAATATTCGATGGACTTGCAGGGTGGCTGAGGACAGAGAGTGTGGAAGATGTACTTGCAACAACAAGGAATAGATGCATATGGAGAGCCATGATCGTCACCGCCATGTGGCAGGGTACATAATGATAAAAGCCATAATCCATGTATTCTAGTTTCAAAAACTAGTGTATTAAATGGCAAAACACACTCTTTCCAGTTGTAAAAATTATGTCTAAGAACATCTGTGCACGACAGTTTCAGCAAGCATGGCGTGAAGCTCAATCAAATGTGACAATTTATATTGCGTAGTCAAATTGTGTGATGTAGCGCAACAACAGTAAGGGGAGGCTACATCATAATAGGAAAAGGGTTCTATTTCCCACTTGTCAGTTAGTTCCCTTCTGCATTCAGCTATCATTTGACAAGAATATTTCACAACTTGTTGACTGATATGACTCAGTTTGCGTTCAGCACTTATTATGGTTATCAGATCACAAGAGGTGATCTGGTGACATCGAGCTGATTGCTTGTCCTGGTTTATCAATGCGTAGGGGAATATTATTGCAAAGTGGTCATCCATGTGTTTGTCAGTAACAAAAAGGTCAATGATGTGAATCTCATAGTTAGTGATAAGTGAATTAAAAGTATGGCAATGACAATGGGTAAGTACATTTTTAAGCTAAAATAGGCTGTAACTATCAATCAAGGGAATTTTTAGAGCAGCAACATGTCTCAGAGCCAGAGTAAAAATGAAGGTTAATGTAACTAAGGACAAAATGATTATCATACGCATTTTATACAAAATGTAGAACCACACAGAATAATTCAATTTGGACAGCAGGGCTCATTCAGACTGTACCATTACTATTACCATTACTACACTAGTACTAATATTATTACTATTATTACAGCACGTAGTACTTCTAGCACTAATCCTACTATTAGTACTACTACTACTACTACTACTATGATTAGAAGTAACAGTAGTATAGTCGTAGTATAACAGCAACAACAACAATAACTATTACTAAATACTAGTATTACTGCTGCTGCTGCTGTTGCTGCTACTACTGCTGCTACTGTTAGTTTCACTACTGCTAACAAGTACTATTATTACTACTACCACTGATTTATTTTCCTCTTCTGCACTACTACTGTTTTCATAACTAAAACAAAGTGACTGCAAGTGTTCAAGCAAACAAACACCAGAAATGCAACAGAACAGACTGAGAACCCATATTTGTTTAACAAAACAAAGACAAGCGCGTTTTTATGTCAATTGAGAAGCGCACACACACGCACACACACGCACACGCACGCACACACACGCACACGCACACGCACAGGCACACACACACACACACACACACACACGTGCGCGCGCACACACGCACGCACACAAACACAAAAACACGCACACTCACTCACATTTATTAGAAGTAGGGCAAAACAAAAATGATAACAGATCACAAAACTTCCTAATATTTCGTTGAGTGAGAGAAGATAACTCTCATACGAAATCAAAAGGTTATTTCGATTTTCATAGCTGGAAAGTGAAGAGAGAATAAAAGGAGAGGGAGAGTTTACATATCAGACACCAGAGGGATCACAGAATCAACCAGTACTGCCAGGGGAAAGGAACACAACACCAGAAGCTCTTGCAATCTTCTACACAACAGGACCAGAGATCACAGAATAAACCAGTAAGGCTGGATTTCTTACAGCTACTGGATAGACTAGCATAGTTTTCAGTCTTGTTGAAGTGGGTTTCCTCCATTCTGTTGTCATACCGTACATTTACTTTGATCAGAATTGTTGATTTTGATAATAAATGTGAAGCACTTTATCTGATCTTATGCCAATCCTGCTTTCTGGGTGTTTCTTGTTTTTATTTATCTATCTAAAAGACCTGTTGTACATTTGCAGTCATCCACTTCATTCAGTAGATACCGCTTCCATGATATGGACTTCACAGCTTGTTAGCTTCACATTTTGTTGCCTCCTGTCGTATAGGAAACTGCCAGAGCTTCTGGTGGCGTTTTTTTCTCCTGACAGTAATGATCGATTCTGCGATCTCTTTTAACACTTGACTGCGCCTCCATGTGTACCTTTCCAGGGTTAGCGCTGTTTTGCATAAGCTGAGTACATGTTCTACTTTTTGTTTGTGCAGGCAAAACAGGCGTGCAGGATCATCGGATTTCCCCCATTTCACAAGATTAGTATTCAAGAGCAGGTCATACATTGATCTTAAGATGAAGCTACTCTTGTGAGGGGTCATATGCCACATGTCAATCCAGTTGAGACTGTTTTGGAGTGCACTTTCTCACAATGTCCATTGCCCCTTTTGGCATGGTGGATTCCTTTGGCATCGCCTTCTTTCTTAATTTCTTGTGTGATCATGCCATCATTGTTTTAATCTTGACCTTTGACCACCATTCCATATTTTTTTCATCTCATTCCATGGCAAATGGTTTGTGT